>CM056054.1:142794915-142985271 GCA_029574335.1 Rana kukunoris | reverse complement strand
ACCTAAGTGTCTACCACATCCCTCACGCTATTGGCTTTGTAGTTCTAATATCCGAATGTTCTGGTTTGTGAGTATTGGTAAGCCCCCTGTGCCCTTTACCCCCTATCCCAAAAACCCCTTCTCTTTCCCCCCCCCCCCCCCTCTTTTTCCCTCCCCCCCTCCCCTCCCTCCCTTTCCTTTTTCCCCCCCCCCTTTTTTCTGTGTTTCTTTTCTTCCTTTGTTGTGTATTGTTTTGTTTTTTTTTTTTGTTTTGTTTTGGTTTCTTTGTTTTGTATGTTTTGTTCTGTTTTGTTTTGTTTTGTTTTTTTTTTTGTTTTTTACCTCTTTCCTTGTTCTTTTTTCTTTTTGTTCCCTCTTTATTATTCCCCTTTTTCCCTCTCCTTTCCTTTCTTTTCTGCCTTTTTTTTCCTTTCTTTTTTACTTATTTTCCCCCTTTCCTTTTCTTTACCTCTGTCCCTAACCCTCCCTCCCTTTACCTCTTCACCCCTTTTTTTTTCCCCCCCTCCTTCCCCCCCCCCCCCCCCCCCTCCGTTCCCCCCGCCCCCCCCTTCCCCCTAATGTGTTTTGCCCTCCCCTACTCCTGGTCCGGCACACCTTTCCCCTCCCTCCATTCCCCATCCCTTATCTTCACCTATCCCGCCAATACCTTGCCCCTTTAACCTGAACTCTCCTCCCCCCCCCCCCCCCTCCCCCCCCACCCCCCCCCCCCCCCCCCCCCCAGTCATTCCCTTTATTCTCTATTCCAACCCATCACCCCCCCCCCCCCCCCCTCCCCTTCTCCCTTTCCCCCCCCCCCCCCCCTTTCCCCCTAAGAACCCTTTCCTTCCCTCCCCCCCCCCCTCTCTTGTTCTCCCCTGCTTAAGCATAATTTATTGAGGATTTTGTTTAATATATTGAACCAATTATATTCCCCTGATTCTTGTACCAATTGTTTGTTTCAATGAACACATTCTCTTTATCTACAACTGTTGTACTTCTGTCTTGAACCATCTGTATATCCTTGTTTTAAAACAAGTGTAGTTAGTTCCAAAAACCTTTGAAGAAGCTCCATAGAGCGAAACATGTCGGTTGAACTACAACTACCAAAGAACCCTGCTCAGACTACCGAAGCCTGTGACATATGTGACATTTAATACAATGGATGGTTTTTATTTTACTTACCTTTGTATAAACTTAATAAAATTTCTTTTGTATTTTATCAGTGTTTCGTACACTTTATCAGCACCGCCTTATAGTCCCAGGGTCCTCAGGTACCCCCCTTCTCCCCAATTTTTGTTCTTTAATTTATCTACACGGGATGAGGTGCTCAAATACAGAGTAACTGGGTGTCCACACCAAATTGTTTTTAACCTACAGTTCTAGTTTCGTTTTTGCTGTTATTTCCTGTCTCTCTGATGTACAGAGCCAGAGAGCCAATAGAGGGCAGTGATGGTTTGTCTAAACCCCTCACCACCAACGCAGTTTCAGTTTACACACAGTAATCACACCTCCTTGATTAGTGACCACAGGGAGAAAGCTCCCGACACTGTGGTTATAAGGAAACAGACAACCAGGAAGTGTGGAGATCAGAGCAGAATTACAGCAACATCAAAGCAAAAACGAACAATGAGGACATGAAAACAGTCGTGCAGTAAGGTAAAGGAAGCTATTTAGCTAAAAAAAAAAAAAAATCCTTTAGTGACCCTTTAATCTAATAGTTGAGTCAATTACACTTACAACTTTTGAGTTGTCTTGCCAGGCAAGAGATCTTTTGGGGGACGAATATCTGCGGTGTATGCCTCCCTCGCTGAACCGAATTCAAAAACTCTCCTATATGAACCATTGGGGAAAAATACCTGAATCTTACTTTTAATCTATCTAAGTGGCAGGACATTGCCTACTCTTTATCCAAAGTTTCTATCAATACCACACTAATTGAAGCAAACTATAAAACACTTTCGCGTTGGTACCTGGTCCCTACTCAGGTGGCTAAAATGCATTTGTCTTCATCACCTAATTGTTTTCGACGCTGTGGTCAGTTGGGGACAATGCATCATATCTGGTGGCAGTGCCCCTTGGTGACTAGGTTTTGGATTTTAATTAAAAAAGTTTAGTGATGGAGGTGAACATCCCTAAATCCCCAGAGGTTGCTCTGTTCCATACCTTTCCTGATGAAGTGCCCAGGAAATCAATAAAATTAATCACATATATACTGTTAGCGGCAAGGATCACAGTTGCTCGACACTGGAAACAATTGGTTATTCCCCTGGAATATGTTAAGAATAAAGTTAACTGAATTATGATTAATGATAAACTCACTCACATACTCCATAATAACTCAGTTCTTTAATGAGCTCCGGGCTGACCTTCCACTCTTACTTACCCCCCCCCCTTTTTTCTTATGTTGTTTAACTCAAATATATGTTGGGTAACCTTTAGAGCTTTATTAAAGTTTTGAATTTGCAGATATTCTCAGGAATTGGTATGAGGATTCCTTGTTTCCCCTTATCCACTATTCCCCTTCCATACCCCCCCCCCCCGTTTCTCTTTTAGATAAAGTATATGTTTATTACTTCCTGACATAGGTGTGCAGCTATTGCATTAGGGTGTGCATTAGGGTGTGCATGTGTGTGTGTGATATATATATATATATATATATATATATACTAATGTCAAAAGTATTAGTACACTGCCTTTACACACACAACTTTTAATGGCACCCAGTCTTAGTCCGTAGAGTTCAATATTGAGTTGGCCCCGCCCCCTTGCAGCTATAACCTTCAACTCTTCTAGGAAGGCTGTCCACAAGGGTTAGGTGTGTGTCTATGGGAATGTTTGACCATTCTTCCAGAAGCGCATTTGTGAGATCAGGCACTGATGTTGGACGAGAAGGCCTGGCTTGCAGTCTCCACTCTAATTCATCCCAAAGGTGTTCTATCGGGTTGAGATCAGGACTCTGTGCAGGTCATTCAAGTTCCTCCACCCAAACTCGCTCATCACTCTTGTCTTTATGGACCTTGCTTTGTGCACTGGTCCAAATAATATGGTGTGGGGTTGTTTTCCAGGGGTTGGTTGGCCCCTTAGTTCCCAGTGAAGGGAACTCTTAAGGTGTCAGCATACTAAGACATTTTGGACAATTTCATGCTCCCAACCTTTGTGGGAACAGTTTGGGGGACGGCACCTTCCTGTTTCAACATGACTGCACACCTGTGCACAAAGCAAGGTCCATAAAGACATGGACTTAGCAGGGTGGTGGAAAAATTAGCTTTAAAAGCAATAATTCACATTATAAGCGTGACTAAAACCTGTACATTTAAGTGTAACAATCTAAAAAATGTAAATTCCAAAGTGCTATAATGGTGTGAAGCTCCCAACTAAAAGTTGTTGCACTTGAAGGTAATTTGTATTGCAATTATCTTTAGAGTGGTTTCCACCATCCCTGCTAAGGCAGCACTGGTAAGCACTGATTGGCAGCGTTGATGGACACTAATTGGTAGCACTGATGTGCACTGATATGTGGCACTGATAGGCAGCACTGATTGGCACTGATAGGTGGCACTGATGGGTACTGATATGCATCACTGATGGGCTCTGTTTGCACTTATGGACACTGACTGGCATCACTGGGCACTGACTGGCATCACTGATGGGCACTCATATGCAGCACTGATGGGCTCTGATTGCAGCACTGATGGGCTCTGATTGGCAGCACTGATGGGCTCTGATTGACAGCATTGGCTGGCACTGACAGCATTGGTTGGCACTGATTTACAGCTTTGGTTGGCACTGATAGCACACTGGTTGGCACTGATGAGCAGCACTGGCAAAGTGGCAGTGATAGCTGCATTGGTTGGCACTGAAAAGCAGCACTGGCATTGATAGGTACCACTGGTTGGTACTGATAGGCTGGTTGGTTACTGATAGGCAGCACTGGTTGGCACTGATAGACAACACTGGTTGGCACTGATAGGCAGCACTGGTTGGCACTGATAGGCAGAACTAGTTGGCATTGATAAGCAGCACTGGCACGGATAGGCAGCATTGGTTGGCACGGATAAGCAACACTGGCACTGATTGGCAGCATTGGTTGGCACTGATTGGCAGCATTGGTTGGCATGGATAGCAGCATTGGTTGGCAGTGCATTGGTGGCACTGATAGGCAACACGGGCACTGATAGGCAGTACTGGTTGCACTGATTGCAGCACTGGTTGGCACTGATTGGCAGAACTGGTTGGCACAGATAGGCAGAACTGGTTGGCACAGATAGGCAGCATTGGTTGGCACAGATAGGCACTTTGGTTGGCAGTGCACTGATTGGCAGCATTGGTTGGCACGTATAGGCAGCATTGGATGGAACAGATAGGGGATAGGGGGAGTTTCACATTCAGGATATTGTGAAAATTGCCAGAGCTGTTCAGTGTAAGAAGCTGTCAGATAATGACACTACATGCAGAAAGAGACACCAGCTGTTAAGTCAGCGGTGATGTAGAGGATGGGTGGGACTAAACAGTTATTAAAACACCATCCAATGGGATGGGTCTGGGCGGGCCGCTACATTTCTCTGGCTCGCCCCCTCTCTGAAGCAGCGAATCATTGGCTGGTGTTGATTGCTCTTGGTCCCTCGCCCACCCCCGACATCGCGGCTGAGTTGTGATGACTTACAACTCAGCCGCGATGTCGGGGTGGGCGGGACCAAGCACCATCAACACCAGCCAATGATTGAGCTGCTTCACAGAGCGGGCCGAGTCACATAAATGTAGCGCCCGCCCAGACCCATCCATTGGCTGGTGTTTGATGGCTGTTTAGTCCCGTCCACGCCCGACATCATTTTGACAGCTGGTGACTTTCCCTGCATGTAGTGTCATTATCTGACAGCTTCATACTGAAAAGCTCTGGCAATTCTCACGATCTGCTGCCTGTGAAAACTGTTTCACAGGCAGCGAAGGCCACACACTCTCATGGATGCAGCATTTCTGGAGAGATCTCTGGAGACAGCACGGGGTGATTAGGGTGAGCCCAGCGCACCCGGCACACCCCGTCCGCACGCCTATGCTTCCTGATATAGTCCATTGGACTTCCTAATCTTAGGAGATTTATCCCAAGAACATCCCATGATTATTATTTGTCCCCTGATATTCCATGGACCATTTATTTTGGCCTGTTCATAGTTTCTGTATTCAGTGTCTCTCAATATGACAGTTTGAGAGTTGACCTCTGTTTAGCCACTTGCCGACTGGCTCACGCTGATATATGTTGTCAAAATGGCACGACTGGGCAGATCAACGTATAATATATATGTTGCCCTTTAAGACGCGGCATTGTGGGCATGGGCATGCACGCGCCACAAGCTCCGTGAGTGTGACCGCAGGTCACGCGCGACCCGATGTCCGCCGGGAGTCTCGTGATCGTCTCATGGAGAGGAAGAACAGGGAAATACTAATGTAAACAAGCATTTCCCTATTCTGCATAGTGACAAGGACACTGATCACAGCTCCCTGTAATCGGTAGTGGTGATCAGTGTCGTGTCACAAGAAACCCATCCCCCCTACAGTTAGAACACATCCCTAGGACACACTTAACCCCTTCAGCACCCCCTACTGGTTGACCTCTTCACTGCTAGTGTCATTTTTACAGTAATTAGTTAATTTTTATAGCACTGTTCACTGTATAAATGACAATGGTCCCAAAAAGGCATCAAAAGTGTCCGATGTGTTCGCCATAATGTCGCAGTCACAATAAAAATTGCTGATCGCCGCCATTACTAATAAAAAAAAAAATATTAAAAATGCCATAAAACTATCCCCTGTTTTGTAGACGCTATAACTTTGGGCAAACTAATCAATAAGTGCTTAATGCGATTTATCTTACCAAAAATATGTAGAAAAATACGTATTAGCCTAAACTAAGGAAAAACAATTTTTATATATATTTTTGGGGGATATTTATTATAGCAAAAAGTAAAAAATATAGGGCCAGATTCAGGTACATCTGTGCATTATTGGACCGGCGTAGCGCACCGCCTTTACGTTAGACTTGCGCAATGTAGCTGCGTAATCACCCTATTCTCGTAGCTTTTGCACAGAAAATTGCACATGCGTAACGTTATTTCAGAGGCGTAAGGCGGAGTAATACAAATTGGGAATGACGTTGGCATGTTACATTGAAATGAGCCGTGACCCCATGCAAATGAAGGGCCGGCCGGCTCGCGCATGCGAGCTTGAAGCAGACCATGGTCAGCACCTCTGTGCGCATGCTCACAACTCGGGAACGGCGCAATCAGTGAAATTGGAAGGGGACCCGGGCAACTTAGTGAACTACGCAAACAGCATAAATAGACAGACACAAATGCACTTCCTTTGCAAAAGTACATCCCTTTGTACCCTTCCTATACAGCAAGGTGCTTTTGTTTATTAGCGTTTGTTTGTTTGTTTGTGACGTGTCTTTGAGATATTTGGGGACTGTTTTGCAGAGTTGATTTGTTGGTTTTTATGTATTTTCATTGTTGTTATTTTGTTTAAATTATATTTTTGCTGGGCATTTATTTATTTTTTGGTTCTGTTTGTGTATGATTTTGGAATGTGGGGGTGATATTCCTGTGGAAAAGGGTGTCACCTCATTTGTGGTGGAGAAGAAGGATCCCCAGGTCTGTGTGAATGGTGTGATGAATGTACAGTGACATAATTGGAGCCGTGGCATGGCGTTGCTGCGCACAAGTCCTGCATGGTGGGCTTGTGCCAATCCAATGTGATGACGATGTGATGTGTCTGTGCTAGGGACCACAGTGGTGTGCATGCATGCATTCTTATTGTGCCATGATTAATGTGTGTGTTTAACGTGCAAAGATGCATATGTGAGCTGGCATGAGATGGGGGTCCCAGTGCATATGCAGAGTCACCTTGAAGGGAAAAGACAGGAGGATGTTAGTAGTGCATGTGCCCCTTGTGATGTGTGCATCATGGGGGGGGGGGCAGTCATGCCTGCCACCCATGTCACTCACCAACCAGCCAGCTGTCCCTATACATGTTTCTGTTCGAAATCTGTGGAATGGGGCTATGATTGTATATGTAGCTGTCATGGTGTCATGGGTAGTTGCCATGTGTTGGGCTGCTGATGTCCTCCTGCAAGGTTGTGGTTAATTCCATGATGGCATGAGGGGTGAATCTGAAGATGCGAGACACCTCAGAATCACTCATGCCATAGATGTCTATGCGTGTGTGTGATATATCCTCTCCTGTGAAGAGTGAAGAGTGAGGGGCTTGTATCAGATAAGAATATTGTATTAGATTAGATTACATTGTAAAGTTTATATAAGCAAATAAAAAAAAAAATATATTAAAAAAAAAAAAACATCTCCCGTGCCCTCCTCAGTGCCCTCCTCAGTGCCCTCATCCTCCTTTGTTCATCTAAAGTCAGTAGTATAGCTAGCGCGCCGATGCCCCTGGCATGCATGTTGGCATACAGATTGTTGTGCAACACGTGTGACTGCTGAGCTCCTCACTAACAGTGTTGCTTTATCTAACATGTAGACTTTTTTTCTCTTTTTAGACCAGCTTTTATATGGTCTAATTTTAGACAGGACATTTTGCTGTTTCTCACACTGCGTCCCTGCGCTGCCCCAACGTTCTTTTGTGGATCCCCGTAAGTCCATCATTAGCATATTTGACTAGCATATCAATGGTCTGTCTAGCGCAGTTTTGATGGGACGGATGCGCCTGTCTAACGAAATTACGCTGGACCAAAAAAAGTAGATTTCTTGCGGTATCTCGTTTTGGGAATGCCGTGCATCGAAACGTACGCGCACATTTAGACTTACGCACACGCCGTCTGCTGTTGCGCAGGCGTAATCGCTCTGTGAATCTGGGCCATAGATTTGTTTTTTAATTATCGCTCTTTAATGTTTATAGCGCAAAAAAAAAAGTCAGAGGTGATCAAATACTACCAAGAGAAAGCTCTATTTGTGGGAAAAAAAAGGACTTCAATTTGTTGGGAGCCACGCGCACAAACCGAACAATCAAAGAGACGCAGTGCCGAATCGCAAAAGTGCTCTGGTCTTTGGGCAGCCAAACGGTCCGGGACTGAAGTGGTTAAGTTCTACTTTTGTTATTACTGGAATTTCTTTCAATAAAAATATTGAAATATAAAAATAGCCACTGATTACTGTATAAATGACACTGGCAGGGAAGGGGTTAACACTAGGGCGCGATCAAGGGCTTAAGTGTTCCCTAGGGAGGTGTTTTGTCAGAGAGTTTTACTGACTGGAAGTAATAGCGAGAGATCGCTGTTCCTGATCACTAGCGGTTTCTGTGGAGTGATCACGTGTGACCAGCGGACATCGCAGCCACCGGCCACACACATCGGATCCGGCACCTGCTATTGCTTTTTAAGCGACCACACACACCCTATAGCGATTTTTGCAGTATAATGGCGGTTGCTGGATGTCAAGCGGGTTAAAACAACCCCTATGTGTTCAATGAAAAAAATAGAAGTGTGCTCTGAATAACTTATCAGCATCCTTGTAGTTCATTCACATACCGTGCAACTTTCAAACTGACAGCCCATATAGGGTATAGGCAGTGTATGCAGGTGCCCGACATTGCACCCACAATCCTGTCATTGAAGGTGCAATGCTGAGAAGATTTCTGTGAGAAAAAAAAAATGCAAACTTTCTTCCTGCAAAACTTAGGCTTTAACCCTTGCTATGCGATTTTTTTTATTGCTGAATGGATTTCAGATTTAAATGCATCTGTTTTCACAGCAGACTCCTTGCTCCTATTCAGCATTGCCTTGTTGTTCGACCAAATTAGTGTTGCTCACGAATATTCGTATTGCGAATATTCGGCTCGAATATGGCATATTCGAGTATTCGCGATATATTCCGAATTTTTTAATTTTTTTTTTAGAACAGATCACATCCTAGAGATCCCCATCGACGTCTAAAAGCATTGCTGGTATGATTAGAGACCTTGGGCCGAGTAGCTGCAGCGATCATTTTATATTGCCGAAAAATCGCAATGCTATTATTCGGCAATAGCGATATCGCGCGATTATTTTCGAGAAATTAGCAAATTGTTTTTAGCTAAAATAACACATATATTCGATTTCAGAGTGTTACTGTCGAAATTCCGCAATCAATTTCTCATTCGCATTTTTGCGAAATTACGATAAAATATCACGAATATTCTGAGCCAATCAGAGTGCCCCTTTCCGCATTTGCCGAATATTCGCAATTATTTTGTATTGTAATATATCACAAATATTCTGAGCCAATCAGAGTGCTCTCTTCCGCATTTGCCGAATATTCGCAATTATTTTGTATTGTAATATATCACGAATATTCTGAGCCAATCAGAGTGCTCCATTCCGCATTTCTCGAAATTTCGCATTATTTTGTATTATAAAATATCACGAATATTCTGAGCCAATCAGAGTGCTCCTTCCGCATTTCTCGAAATTTCATTCGCATTCGCAATTCGCATTCGCATTCGCAATAGCGAAATTTCGCAATCATTTCATTTCCAAAAAATATTCGCGAATATTCGCATTTAACGAATATATCTCGAATATTCGACTATATATTCGAGATATATTCGCGAAATCGAATATGGCATATTCTGCTCAACACTAGACCAAATAGATACATTTCTACCACAGTCTTTTTGACAGTGTATGCCCAGTAGAAATATCGGCCCAGATTCAGAGAGAATTGGATTCTCGTAGCGTATCAGAAATACACTACGCCGCCGTTTTTTACCTGGCTCTACGTGGAATCCAGGTAGATTTTGTCCAGTAAACGACGGCGCGTAGTGTATTTCTCCCGTCGCAATCCATCTAGACGAGTAGGGGGCGTGAAGGATTTAAAATAGGCGCGTTCCCGCGGCGATCAAACTGCGCATGCTCCGTTCACAAATTTCCCGCCGTGCATTGCGCGAAATCACGTTGTTACGTCATTCGTTGTTTGAGTAGCGTCGTTTACGGACATTTCTATTCCCGAACGAGTTACGCAAAAAAAAAAAAAATTAAATTCCACGCGGGAACGACGGCCATACTTAACATGGGCTACGCACCGTTAGACCAGCAAAAAGCTGGTCTAACAGTACGTAAAAAAAAACAGACGTAAGCGATTGCGAAGACCGCTCGTATCTTCGTGGATCGCCCGTAAAAACACATTTGCATATCCCGACGCATGAAAAACGACGCGAACTCCTCCCAGCGGCCGCAAAAATATCGCAGCGTAGATCCGAAGGCTTACGAAGACGTGGTTTGAGGATTCAAACTAGTGATACGGCGCGCGAAATTTGAAATTACTCCTGTCTAACACCAGTTAGACAGGCGTAATTGCTTTATGAATCTGGGCTATCATATTTAGCATAGACTTGGAGCAAGTCATTTGTCTCATTGTGTCAGGTTCACCTATATAAGTATATCCTGGGCCAGCTCAAAACCTTAACCTTACTAAAATATCTGGCAGGACCAGGTTATAATGTCCACCCAACTACAAACATTTACTAATGACATTGAAAGTGATATTAAAAGTACAATATATATTTTTTTAATAACAAACCTGTTACACTTACCTGCTCTGTGCAATGGTATTGCACAAAGCAGCCCTGCTCTCCCTCTTCTCAGGTCCCCCTGCTGGCTCTCCTGGCTCCTCCTCTTCTCTGAGTGCCCCTATAACAAGCCACTTGCTATGGAGACACTATGGCATGCTCAGTCCCGAGCCACATAAGGCATGTCCCCCCGCTCCCTCCTCACTGGCTGTGATTGACTGCAGTGGGACCCAATGCCTTTCACTGATGTCTCTCATGCCCTGTACACACGATCGGTTCATCCGATGAAAACGGTCTGATGGATTTTTTCATCAGATATCCGATAAAGCTGACTTTCATCAGTCGTGCCTACACACCATCGGTTAAGAAAATGATCGTTTCAGAATGCGGTGACGTAAAACACAATGACGAGCTGAGAAAAATGAAGTTCAATGCTTCCGAGCATGCGTCCATTTGATTCTGAGCATGCGTGGATTTTTAACCGATGGACGTACCCACAGACGATCGCTTGAAGTCCTCTTGGAGTGCGGCAGTCCATTTTTCTTTTCTCCATTGCTTTTGTCTCATCACTACTGGCGTGCGCAGCCTATTGCATTAGGGTGTGCACCCCAAAGCTCAAACACACATGTGTGTGTAAAATATATATAAAACACACATACATACATACACACACTGTACACACAAACACACACACTCTTATAAATAAATGTGAACAAACATTTTAAAATGTATTAAAACATTTTTTAACACTTAATTTTTATATTTTAACAATTTATTGTTTACACTAGTGGTTAGGGGCAGTAAAATGCTGTGGTTGAGCCATGCTTTTACCACCCTTCAACCGCTACCACCTTTTTAGCTGTAGAGGCAGCGACTGGGAATGTTCACGTGCGCACCTGCAATTATACCCTCCCTTCATTAAAAAGTTAGAATTTCATCTGTTTGTTTTTTTACATCAATTTCCTTTCATTTTTAAATTGCCCTGTTTATCCACTACACATCACAGCTCAATGCAGGGTGGTGTAAATGGGCTTGGTTGGCACTGTTGTTTGCGTGGGTGCCTCTCTGCATGCTCTTGCACATAGGACAGCCCATTAATTTTAATGCACTCTCCTACATATGAAAAACACGGAAAAGAAGTCCCTGGCTCTTTTCTAAAAACATCCTGCATAGAACCGCATTCTGATGCAGCACCATTCAGTTTGGATTAGTGTTGCTCAAGAATATTCGCATTGCGAATATTCGTTACGAATATTGGATATTCGAGTATTCGCGAATAACTCGAATATCGCGGTGAAATATTCGTATTTTTTCAAATTTATTTTTTTCAAATTTATTTTTAAAACAGATCACATCCTAGTGATCTCCATCGACGTCTAAAAGCATTGCTGGTATGATTAGAGACCCTGGGCCGAGTAGCTGAGGTGCTCCTTTTATGTTGCCGAATATTCGCAATGCGAATATTCGTATTACGAATATTCGCGAATACTTTCTCTGCCCTTCTTTTGCATCAGAGCCAATTAGAGTTCTCCTACCACAGTTGTCAGAGGTTAGCAACCTCCATAGCAACCAATAGGAACCTGCCTGCACGACCATTATATAAGATCACTCCCAGCAGTATTTCAGTGCAGATTCACAAGGTGGCTAGAGAGAGTGGAGTGTTTCTGTGCGTTTTTCCTGTGTATTGCGATCTTAGAGCTTAGCATTGTGCTTCCTATAGTGCTTTCAGTTCTGAGTTACCTGCTTCTAAAACCAAATGCTTTTTCAAAGCAAAAGACCCAACAGCTTTTCTAAAAGCTCAGATTTGTGTTGTTTTGTCCAGGTTAGTGTAGCTTAGTGTTAGATAGATTTCTGTGTAGTTAGTGTGATGCCGCGTACACACGGCAGAGAACCTCGATGGGCAGAACACATCGTTCCGCCCGTCGAGGTTCTCTGCCGGCCGTCAGATTCGGCGACCCACCCGTCGGGAAAGGCAACCAGCCATTCATCCCGACGGGCCGTCGAGCAAATAGAGAACCTGTTCTCTATTTGCTCGACGGGTTTCCCGACAGGCGGGGCTCACTGAGAGCGTACACACGGCCGAGGTTCTCGGCAGAATGCAGCTCCCAGCGAGGTTCTCGCTGGTTTCTGCCGAGAACCTCGGCCGTGTGTACGGGGCTTGAGTGTACATTTCTTTAATGTAGCTTAGTTTAGTATGGGTTTAGTCTCTGTGTTTTGTGTATAAAAAACTTTAGTCAAAAAAGTTTAGTCATATAAGTTTGTGTAAGTAGAGTTAGTGTTTAGTGCATATTAGTTTAGTAATCCAGGAAATGATCTCCGTTTTTGCGTGTTGTTTGCGCGCATGCGCATGCGCGGACGAGAATTTCGCAATCAATTTCGCATTCGCATTAGCGAAATTTCGCAAAAAAATTTTTTTTGATAAAATATCACGAATATTCGATATTAACGAATATTTCATGAATATTCTTCTATATATTCGTGAAATATCACAAAATCGAATATGGCGTATTCTGCTCAACACTATTTGGGATGTGTGTTTGCAGATGCATGGGGGTGTCATTGACAAATAGTGGGACCCCCACTTACAGTAAGTGCAGTGCATTTCCCTGTGTGTTGGGAAAGCATGCGATTTTGTGGGCTTTCCCAGCACACATAGATGTCGATCTGGAATGAATGTTCTTTTTAAAAAAAATAGGTTCCTGGGAATGTCCCGTGTTCTATATCTATACAATCAGCAGCACCATAAAACCTGTGACTGTTATTAAACCATCACCAGTTTATATTCTCCTGACAGGGTATGAGTATTAGGCCCCATACACACTAGCAGACAGATTTGTTCAAATCGGTCAGACAGACCGATTTGAACAAATCTGTCTGCTGGGGACATATTGGTTTGATCGTGTACACACGATCAAACCAAAATCCCCGCCGGCAGACGGCGCGCTGACGTGGCGGTGACGTTGACGCCGCCACGTCATCGCACCAGGAAGTAAAACACTTCCGCGCATGCGTTGAAACCATTCGATGCGTGTGCGAGAAGACATGTCTGCTGGTTAGCGTACTAACAGCAGACATGTCGGGCGGACGGGTTCCCAGGCGACAGATTTGAAAGCATGCTTTCAAATCTGTCAGCTGGCCAAATCCGTCAGCTCGCCCGTACACACGATCGAATCTGTCTGCTGGGACGGTCTGGCAGACTGTTTCCAGCAGACAGATTTGATCGTGTGTACGCGGCCTTAGTGTCACAGTTGCCAAACAATCCAGAATAGGCCGTAACCCCCCTGCTCACCTGCCCCACCACTGTAACTCCCCTCCTCCTGCCCCACCACTGTACCCCGCCTGGTCTTCAGCCCCACCTCTGTAAAGCATTATGGGACTTGTAGCCCTGTCACAGGCTGTAATGCTCCTGCAGAGCATAGTGGGACTTTTAGTTCTATCACAGGCTGCAATTAAATTGCAGAGCAAGCTGGTACTTGTAGTCCTATCACAAGCTGCAATTAAAGTGCAGAGCAAGCTGGTACTTGTCCCATCACAGGCTGCAATAGAGGAGCAAGACATGCTGGGACCTGTAGTTCTATCCCAGGCTATACATCGTTTTAGTTTCCCCCTTCCCAATCCCAGCCACTCTCTCCCCCTCCTCCCTACGTACGTACAAGCACGATGAAGCCGATGGGTAGCAGAATACATATTGGACTAAATGGATGAAGACATTTGATTTTTACAAAAACTATTTTTTATATATATTTTAGAGCAGAAAATTGTCGGTCCTTTTTTTGTTTATAACACAAAAAATAAAAACCACAGAGGTGAACCAATACCACCAAAAGAAAGCTTAATTTGTGGGGAAAAAAGAACATAAAATGTATTTGTGTGCAGCATCACATTACTGTGCAATTGTCAGTTAAAGCGATGCTGTATCGCAAAAAATGACCTGGTCATTAAGGGGTAAAATCCTGCTGGTCCCTAAGTGGTTAATTATCTCTAGATGCCTTTGTCAATCAGCCCAGCTAGGACCCTGAAGAAGGGGGCATACCCCAAAAGCTTGTCCTGAAATATTGTATGTTAGTGCAAATAAAAAAAGTATCATGGACAGTACTTAATTGTTTCTCTAGATGCCCAGAAATGTATCTTAAATCTTTACTATCTTAAAAAAGAAAATACTATGTACAATTCCGATAAGATTACAGAGCCTTAACTGATATAATTATATATTTTTCAAGTTCCAAGACTTTTTAGGAAACATAATGGTTAATAGGAAAATAGTATGAGGCATAAAAATAAAAAATAAATAACATATGAGTTACATCCAAAGACAAGTGATAAAAGCAGATTGAGTCTCTGTATGATATGAATGTTTCATCTGCATATGATATGTATCCTAGAAACCCACAGAGCAGATATATATATAAAATCCCTCATATTTTTTTCTTTCAAGATCTAACAGCAGAAAATGGCAATACAGTAAAAGTTGTCAAATTTTAATTCAAGAACACAAAACTTTGAAGCAAAAATTAGAATATACAGTACTGTATGTTCTGTGGAAGGTTGCTGCATACTGTATTCTAGGGATGAGCTTCGCGTTCGAAACGAACGTATGTTCGACTCGAACATCGTCCGTTCGATCGTTCGTCGAATTTCGAACAAAAACGATAGTTCGCGGCAAATTCGAGTGAAACGAAACGACCGTTTTTAAAACTTTTTTCCCATTGATTCTACAATCAATGGAAAAAAAAGTTTTAAAAACGGTCGTTTTTTCAGGAGTCCTGCTCCTGAAAAAACAATCGTTTTTAAGACTTTTTTCCATTGATACATGTTCCCTGGGGGAAAACCCGGGTTCTGAAAGACGTTTTCCAACAATAACTTGAAAATTGGTCTTTAAAATGATCATTTTTGAATTCTAACGTTCGAGTCCCATAGACTTCAATGGGGTTCTAAATGTTCGTGCGAACGATCGGACTGTTCGACGGTTCTGGTGCGAACCGAACGCTGGGGTGGTCGGCTCATCCCTACTGTATTCTCACCTGGATGGGGGACAGAGTGCATGTGCAGGTAATTCCTATACATGCTTATGGGTACAGAAGCTGTGAAGTGTAAGCCTGTGCTTAAAATGTATGATAAAGGAAACATAAGGTTCTTTGGGGGGTTTCTTTGGTAGTCTAAATTAATCTGGAAAAGTCTATAAGTGCTGCACTAAGAGTAGTTTTAAATTATTAATGTGTTTTGTAAATGATTACAAATAATAAACCACTGTTTTGCTTATTGCTAAATATGGATAATTGAATTTAATTGTGACATGATACATATAATATTCCTGTATTGAATACAAACGTTTTCACAGCTCCTATACAGCTGCTTTGTTAAAGTAAAAAAGAGGGGGGATCTGCTTTGCTGCTTCTTAATACCACTAGGTAAAGGACATTATGGCAATGAAAGAAGAAATATAGAAACATGACACACCTTCAGGGATTGCAATTATTTTTAGTTAAATAATGAAGGTTTAGAACTTCTGTCAATTTAAATTGCTGATTGGGTCCGATTTAGGGCTTGTGTAAAAAATAATAATACAGAGACATATAAAAACCTTGAGGTTTTATCTATTCACATTATGCAAAAAAGGGTAGGGCAATTTGAGAGGTAAACCATACCCACAATTATCTTAAAACACAAATCCTTTATTAATTTAAATGGGATAGCAGACGTCAGTATAATTCAAACGGGCAAACAGACAGTGTCACCAGCGGGAGGAAACTTCCCTGACAGAACGACTCCTCTCCGGTGACTGGCACAATTCCAGTCAGAGGGGTTCTATATATAGCCCCCCAAAGCACCAAAAAAAACAAACAAAAAAAACGGACGCCACGGTCCCATGAGGCAAGGGTGACCTAAATAGGCCTTATCCCCCTTATACCCCACATGGGACCGCAGACATCAGTATAAATCAAACATGCAAACATGCATACCATACCAACAGAAGACACTCCACACTTAATTAGTTTGGAAATAATTTATTGGCCATGGCCTGGTTTACTTGTTTACAAAAATATGAATAACGACATTACTTTAAATTATTCAAATCATTTTTCTTAAAACCAAATCATCTGGAATACACCAAAACTCAACCCAGCCACTTAAAGTGGATGTAATTTTTTATTTTTTATTTTTTTTATGTCACAATGTAGAGTATACGATTTCCTAGTATCTATGCCCAGTCTTGCCACACAGAGTTAATCCAGCTCTGGTCAATCCTCTTTTATTGTTCAGTGAAAATTAATAGACTTCCAGGACAAAACCTGGCTAAATAAAAAACTGTATCTCTCTCCTTGCTTTGAGTGACAGGTTATTTACATATAGCTTGGACACGTTTATCATATGTTATGTTATGTTATGTTTATCATAATATGAGGTGATCCAAAAAATAAAAAGTAAGAAATCCACCCCTCCCCCACATAACACATCCTGGTAATATACAATGAACTTTGGATCACCTCATATTATGATAAACATATCATAACATATGATAAACATGTCCAAGCTAGATATGTAAATAACCTGTCACTCAAAGCAAGAAGAGAGAAACAGACTTTTTATTTAGACAGGGTTTTATCTGGAAGTCTGTTAATTTTCACTGAACAATAAAATAGGATTGATCAGAGCTGGATTAACTCTGTGTGGCAAGACTGGGCACAGATGATAGGAAATCTTATACTCTACATTGTGACATAACAAAAAAAAAAAAAAAAAACTTTTTTTGGGTTTACATCCACTTTAAGACTCAGGCTGACCATCATCCCTTCTTTAAATAAATATCTTCACATATCACAACCCACAGGAGGGCTGTTTTGCAAACCAGCCCTCCTGTCCCCATCCTCCCAAACCGCGGACCTCTCAATGCATGTTTGCAGGTTGGGATTGAAGATATCCAAACCAACCTCAGATAAGTGAATACCATCAAAATGATACAAACCTTGGATACCACCCTCCAACTCCAAATGACGAAAAGGAAAAACCTATATCTGGAAACAAAAATGTATGCATAGCTCTATTAATCCTTTTACACATTTTTCTAAAGGCTTAAAAGTAGCTGACTCCATTCACCTTATTCTGGGTATTATTTCAGAGAACACCAACACTGTGTTATCCGAAACAATCTTCAAAAACTTGAATGTATCCTTCATTCTTGACAATAACTCAAACATCTTCACTTTCACAATGTCGTTACCGCCCAAATAAATTATAATAATCTCAGGGGGGGGGAAATAGCATAGAGTCTACCTAACTATATTAAATCATCCCAAACCATTCCCCTTCTACCATACCAATTAACACAAAACATGGCTGGATCCAATCCTAAATTTTCGGAGTAGATTATATTAGCCGCTCTTTTCTGAGCCCAATAGACAAAAGAATGTCCTATTATCCACACTGAGGCACGGTCATCTGTAATAAAGCAATAGATTAATAAGGACGAATATACAACTTATAAGATTCAGAGCTCTACCTGCCTATTCTCTTAATGCTATTAGCTTTGAAAACAATCCGTTGCGAATTCAAATTACATAAACACCGTCTTTAAATTATTCTGAATTGATAACCTGTTAAATGAAAATCATCCCTATGAATGAATAATAATTTAGAGAAGCCTGACCTTAAACTCATATAAACCCTTAGTAACCTTACTGGGCAAATATTGACATCCTGCCACCTCCTTAAAGATATCCAAGAGCCCATACCCAAAGGATCTTGCTATACTTAAAAAAAATGTTTTACACTGGCCTCTAATAACTGTACATTAGTTAACAGAATACCAGACCTCTCTCACCTAGAAGCGGGTAATAACTCCAATACCCGAAATGCTGCAAAAAATGCCAAAGAAAAAACTGCATTGAACAAACTGGCTTCATATTCTGATGAACAAACAACATTTGTTACCCTACATAGTTTTGATAATATAACCAGTGTAATAGAAGATCTATTATCACTTTTAAAATGTGATTGCCTATATCCCTTCAAAGCCTGCCTAACAGAAAAAAAAACTCTGACAAGCCGGCAGGTTGAAAAGACACAAGAAAAAGGATACTCCAGCTAACGTTTTACTAATGTGTAACCAGGAATAATTCCTCCCCATTAACGAATGGAGAAATGCCAGCACTATATTTTCAGAAAATCAAGAAATTGTTAGTTGAAGTGATGATAGGAAAGACATCCACAACAACCATGAAGCAGAATAATTTTTCCAAGTAAATATTGCCACTGAATTCTTAATGTTACTGTAAATCAACTCAGATCCCATATATGGGGCGGGTATGACGCCCCCACTCGGTCCGCCTCTGGCAGCAGGGAGAAAAACCGGTCCATCTGCAGACGAGAGAGAGCATCAGCTTACCTTACCTTCAATGTACTTTGCCTTTAGCCAGATGTTCCATTTTAGACAAAGGAAAACAAAATGTCGCAAAAAAGACACCACCTCCAGAGACTTGGAGGAAAGACAATTTTACAGCGAAACAAACTCCTTGTTATCTGTGCTCAATAAAATCCTTCTATTACAAAATTGTGAACCCCATAGTTCTAATGATGCCACTTCTGGGAACAATTCCAAGAGCACAATATTTTTACAAAAACCTTTTGCTACCCAACCGCTTGGCCAAGTGGATGCGCACCAATGGTTCCCCCAAATAGCTTCCGAAACCTATTGAGCCTGCTGCATCTGTCTCCAATAAGAAATCACTGTCAACAACAAAATCCTTCTGCCACAGCGATTTCCCACTGAAACCTTTCAAGAAATTCTGCCAAACCAAAAGGTCCCCTTTCATATCAGCAGTTAATCTGACATGCGATGAAGGACTAATCCAGCTGTTGCTGGAAAAACAGTTTCCTCTTCAGCCAGGGGAATACCAAAATATTCACAAACTGAAAAGAATGCTTTGAGCATACGCATACAATCCCCAGACATCTCTAAACCCATAAAAAGGAAATCATCTAAATAATGAATTGAAAAGTCAGAACCCGATACAACATTTACTACCCATTCTATAAAAGAGGAAAAAGTTTCAAAATAATAACATGACATTGAACAGCCCATTGGGAGACACTTGTCAAAATAAAAATTACCTTCAAAATATAAACCTAGGGAATTAAAACACTCTGGGTTCAAGTCTAAATGCCGATTTTATGTCCGCTTTTGCCATTAAAGCATTCTTCCCCAGAAACTGTGGCTTCTGCACTGCTGAATCAAACGATGCATATGATACCAAAGCTACATCTGCGTCTATCTGATCATTTAAAGAATTTCCAAAAGGGAACGATAGGTGCTGAATTAAACAAAATTCATTAGGTTCCTTTTTAGGAACTACCCCTAAAGGTGACACCCTAAAATTCAAAAAAGGGGGGGGGGTTTGAAAGGGCTCTCCATTCTACCCACCCTAACCTCCTTTTAATAATTTATCCTTAACCACGTTTGAAAATTCTTTAGCTGATTTCAAGTTATTAACAATGTTACAACCAAAACCTTCAAATGAGGTGTTGTGAAACATTCAATTAGCAGTGAAGCCTGCCAAGGGAGCATTCTTCTGAGGCTCACTGGAGTAGCTGCTCTTTGAAAAATTATCTCTGACTGGCCTGTAATTTCCGAAAACATTTATGCACCGGGTGGGCCCCGGAACAAAATGTGCACTCATGCTTGTATTTGCATGAATTCAGCCATTTACAATAGCTGTCATTAAATACAACACAGGCCTTTCTTATATACCGTTTCTGTATTTAAATGTGTGCTACTGGTGCTTTGACGTGGTTGAAAATGTTGTTTCTGAGGTAAAAATAAATTTAACCACAGGTTTACATCCTTGGTACCCCAATGAAGACATGGTTGTACTGCTAGTTTCTGTCTAAAACTTTCGTCGTACGCTAACCATGAAAAAACACTGAAACTTCCAGGATAATATCTACTTGCTGAAACAGTGATGTACTCAAATCAAGGAATCTCTCACATAATACACTTGCATAAATGCAGAATGCTTGTAGCCAGCTATAAAAAGATTCCAATAACGGCTTATGGCTTACGTTTATCCTCCTCAGTTTTGTCATATTTCTTTTCATATCTGTGAGTAAAATCCCTTAACGGAAGAACTGTCGCTAAATCAATGTAATGACCTTGCCAAATTTTTTCTCTTAAACTAGCAGGAAGATGGAAACCCAAAGGAGAAAGCACACAATGCATACATTCTTTACCTCTATTTTCCTTTACCTGCTTCCAGTGAGATGATTCATTAACCTGAGGAATAAAAACCTGGTTAACCACTGTGACGGTAGTCGAACATATCCCCGTCAAGCCTTCCCTTCTTCTTCCATAAAATAAATCACCCAATATTCCACGAGTAGGAATATCCCTGGAATCGCAGAATAATCCACACATGAGCCAAGGCTTAATGCTGGATGTAAACAGGACACACTTTAATGGCAAAACTCTGCAGATTTATATACACAGTTTACAAGCTTGTCATCAATCAAAGAACAATGAAATCTCCACCCCCTTTTCCACACACTGGGGGTTTCCATACAGAGGCATTTCGGCACCGCAAAGCTTGACACATCACATTATTTTCAATTGAATTCAATTAACCTTTAGAATACACAATCACAAATCTAAAAGACATTTAGTAATTATCTCCCAGAGACAGAAGCCCCAGGGGGGTAATCAATGTACACAATAGCCACCCACAGAACAATGGGACAGTCTGGATAGTTGAGTTAGCCTTAAGGACAGAGAGCTGGCCGGTGGTGGACATTAGCATTCACATTCCTTTAGACAATGACATTCTAATTGAATTCACACAATAAGGTCTTTCAAAAGCCTGTCCCACTTAGCATATCAACAGCTTATTACACAGAGGAATGAGCCCTCTTATTGACCGGTTGTGGTTTAGAATAAACCAACAACTTTTAATATTTCAAGATATCCTGACATACATGATTTATCCGTAATGTCCCATCTCATAGAATTTATGATATAATTTCTTAGTCACCCTATGGCCCTATTGGACATAAGGTGACCCTAGACATAGGAGAATCTAAGTTTGTCACAACCACATTATCCTCTATGTTCAAAACTTCAGACCAAACACCCACTGCAATATCCCCACCTGGTTTTCCAACCTGTGTTTCATTAACCTTACGCAGTGTATGTATTAACTGCTCTAATGTTGATGATAATTATGAAAGCTGGTTTATAGTGTCATTCTTACCATTGCCTACATCCTTGCGCTGTACTTGTGGACTATGCATAGGAGACTCACACCGTACAGGAATAGCACTGCCGGCTTCATCTGCCCCTGCTATGCTTCCTCTCCTAGCTCCCTGGACTGCTGACTCCTCCAAAGCCTGCTGTCTCCTAAAACAACTTTCTCTGTCTTGACCCCGCTGAGCCGCTCTTCTTCCTCATGATGTCTGCCACAGTCTCCACCCACCTCTGCCTCTCCATGCTACGTCAATGTCATGGCAGCTTATGCCCACCTCTGAGACTGACCTCCCTCTGCTGCTCCCTGTCCTCTGCAGAAAATACATCAGCCGCGCTCAGCATATGGCTATGCAGGGAGTCAGAGCTGACCCGTTCCATCTCCTCTGGTCCTCCGCTGTTCACTCCACCTGCTCCAGCCTCTTCATGACCCTCAGGTAAAGCTATGCAGATTCACAGCCATGCCTCTTCTCCTTATGTTACTGCCTAGAAAGCAGCTGGTGAATTAGAGTTTTCATGGTGACAGTATTATCACCTCAGAGGTTACTGAAAATCACTCTCTGTAGAAGCTCTTCCGACGACTCCTCTCAGGTGACAATTCCAGTTAAAGAGGTTCTATATAAAGCCCCCTAAAGCACCTTCTAGAATTTTCTAAGGTCATCTGACCCCTAAGCTCAACCGCCTTTCACCTTTCTACCCCTCTGCACTCCTAAGACAGATGACCTTGCAAAACCAATAAAAAAACTAAAAACTCTCTTTTTTTTTTATTTAACCAAAAAAAAAATTACGCCATAGGCATTAATAGGCATTATCCCCCTTTTACCCCACATTCCTTAAAAAAAAAAAAAAGCTATATCACTCCCCTTACGCAAATCGACAATTGTCATGTATTCCACCAGGAGACATCATTTCAATCTAGACAGAAGGAACATGTTAATAGTAGTAGTAAAATTAATAAACCACTCACCTGTAAAAGATGAAAAAGGAATGTTTCTTTTACATTACATTTCATGCAATCAACCTCAAGACCTTTAGGGAAACATCAGAAAGTGCCTAACAGGTTAGTGCACAGTATCCAGATAGTCAGTGCAAACAATTAAAACTATACCCAAACCACAAACCTCTTAAATATATCCACAACTGATGGATGGTATTAAGCTATATTTTGATAAAAGGCTCTTTCATAATAGTGTACAAAATTGTCCAGCATCCAGCTTAGGTGCTTCTGTCAAGATATACCTTGCTCCAGTCTGGAACAAGGAACTGGGTATTATAGGTGATCTAAGTACCCAAGACTAGATGGTATTCGTTTAAATGCAACTGGATCTGTTAAACAAAAACTCACACAAAATGTATATACCACACAATATCAGGTGAGCCTAATCACATTATCATATACAATACAAATTGTAAACAGGAAAATATTCAACATAGCTAAGGAACAGCCAACATACACATCAAGTAGAAGTTCATTCAAAATTGAACTATCTCTTAACCTACTGAAGCTGATCCTGTACGGTCTCCTGGGACAGATACTGTGTGTAAGAGAGAACCGACAACGGCTGGAAAATTCCTGGGAAGTGACATCACCCATAGAGTTACTATAGAACTTCCGTTGTTGGCTGCCTCTCCTGCACATGCCTACACACTGAAGCCGCCACTGACAGCTCAGCGCCAAGAGCGGACCGGAGCCGCTGCAGAAAAGGTATCACGGTAGTTAAAGATAAACTCACCAAGGCCAAGATGCTGAGGGCGGCTCCCTTTGCGACCTAGCACGATCCGCCCCCTGGAGTGGGTACAGGGGGACGGACGCACCGGGAGGCACTGGTACCGACAGGTGGACGTAGACTGGATCCGTGGAGCAGAGACTGATCCGGAAGCAGGTCACTGAGGTCAGCTGAGGAAGCACACAGAGATAGTCCGGAAGTCCAGATAGCTGGAGCTGGGAGCAAGCAGAAGATTAATCCAGGAAACAGGCCGTGGTCAGGAGGGTTGGAGAAATCAGGAAGTCCGATAGTTCAAGCCAAAGGTCAAGGAGCAGGAGGAAGCAGCAGTCCGGTAACAATAGCCAAAAGGTCAAAGGATCAGGATCAAGAGGTAGTAGGTATCAGATTCACTTAGAAGCTGTGACAAGCCAGCAACCAGACAGGAGGAAGAGGCTGGCTTAAATAGCCCGCCTAAGCCACTGATTGGTCGGATGGGGAGTGTGTCCGTGCGCGCCCGTGCGCGCGCCCGCAACGCGCGCCTATACCGCGCACGCGCGCGCCTAATACATGCACGCGCGCGCCCGAGCCGCGCATGCGCGCGCCCGCGGTAAACGGCCGCAAACGGGCAGTTCTAATGCCCTGACAGTGCCCCCCCCCAAGGGGCGGGCTCCGGACGCCCAAACTGTTCATCAACTCCGGATGGTCCCGATGGAACGTTCGGATCAGCCGAGGGGCATGTAAATTTCTGGAGGGCTCCCAGGAATTGTCCTCAGGAGGGTAACCCTTCCACTTGATTAAGTACTGAAGTTGCCTCCCCCTCTTTCGACAGCTCAGAATGGATTCCACCTCGAACTCCTTTTCACCTTCGATCACCACCGGAGGCGGTGGGAGTTCTTCTCTTCCAGGGAAGGTGTCTGGTATGAAAGGTTTGAGCAGGGATGCGTGAAAGACAGGATGGATCCTATAAGAGTCCGGTAATTCTAGTTCGAAAGCCACAGGGTTGATCTTCCGCTTGATTTTAAATGGGCCGATGAACCTAGGGCCAAGTTTCCGGGAAGGGATTGGTAGTTTGAGGTTTGTGGCCGATAACCAGACCTTTTCGCCAGTTTCGAAATTCGGGCAGTCCTTCCTCCCCCTGTCGAAAAACTTCTTGTAGCTCCTTTGGGCTTGGTGCATGGTCTCCTGGAGTTTCTGGAAGTTTTGTTGCATGGCAACTATACGTTCCTGGACAGCTGGGACCGAAATTTCAGGAATGGAGTCCGGAAGGAAGGTAGGATGGTATCCGAGGTTGGCCCAAAACGGGGTCTGGTTAGTAGATGAGTGAACCGAATTGTTGTAGGCAAACTCTGCCGCTGGTAGCAAAGATGCCCAGTCGTCTTGAGATGATGAACAGAAACAACGGAGGTATTGCTCCAACGTTTGGTTGGTCCTCTCTGTCTGGCCATTGGACTGCGGGTGGTAGGCAGACGAGAGGCAGATCTTAATTTCAAGCGACTTGCAGAGCTCCCTCCAGAATTTTGAAGTAAATTGCACACCCCTATCTGACACGATGCTCTTGGGTGCCCCATGGAGTCTTATGATTTCCTTAAAAAAAATTTTGGCTGTCTCAGACGCGGAGGGTGTACCAATCATAGGCAGGAAGTGTGCTAATTTAGACAGTCGGTCAATTACCACTAGAATCGTAGTAAAGCCTTCGGAGGGAGGCAGATCTACAATGAAATCCATTGACACATCTGTCCAGGGGCGTTCCGGAACAGGAAGGGGTTTGAGAAGGCCCCAGGACTTGACGTTCGGACCCTTACAACGTTGGCAGCGGGCACAAGAAGACACGTAGGTCTTACAGTCTAATTTCCATTTTGGCCACCAGAAAGAGCGTCCGATCAACTCCGCGGTCTTCCGTGTTCCGAAGTGGCCTGCCAGCTTGTGATCGTGGAATGTGCTTAACACCAATTGCCTTGTTTCTGTAGGTACAAAGACTTTGCCCCGTGACCACAGTAGACCGTCTTGTTTCTCCAGAGAGAGTGCCAGTTCGTCGGTGCATTGGTCCGAGGCCCTTTTAAGAGAGGTCAGTAGGTCAATTGGAGAAATTAATAAAAAGTTCTTAGGGGTTAGGATGGTACTGGGCTCCAGCGGATCGGGTGTTTCGGTGAACATTCTGGAAAGGGCGTCTGCTTTCCCATTCTTAGACCCCGGTCTGAAGGTGATGTGGAACTGAAAACGAGTGAAGAATAAGGCCCAGCGAGCTTGTCTTGGTCTCAGACGTTTAGCGGATCGTAAGTACTCTAGGTTTTTATGGTCCGTAAAAATCAGAATGGGGTGAAGGGCACCTTCCAGGAGATACCTCCATTCCTCCAAGGCAAACTTAATGGCCAGTAATTCCCTGTCACCGACGTCATAGTTTCTTTCCGGGGAGCTTAGTTTCCGTGAAGCATAAGCTACAGGATGTAGCAGAGATTTAGGTCCCTGTCTCTGCGATAGGATTGCTCCGATGGCTATTTCCGAGGCGTCCACCTCCAAGATAAAGGGCAAGGTTGGGTCTGGGTGTTTTAGAACAGGCGCGGAAGAAAACAAGGTCTTGAGCTTTGTGAATGCCTCCTGTGCTTCCTGGGACCAGTGGAAACGACATCCCTGCTGGGTCAGTTTGGTAATAGGGGACACAGTGGATGAAAAGCCGGCAATGAATCTTCGGTAAAAGTTGGCGAAGCCAATAAACCGCTGTACCCCCTTTTTGTCGGTCGGAGCTGGCCAGTCCTGGACTGCTTTAACTTTCTGCGGATCCATGGATATCCCATTGGTCGAGATGGTAAAGCCCAAGAACTGAATGGTGGTCTTTTCAAATTCGCACTTCTCAGCTTTAAGGTATAATTTATGTTGCCTGAGGATCGCCAGGACTTGTTTAACGTGGACCCGGTGCACTTCAAGGGATACTGAGAAGATGAGGATGTCATCTAGATAGACGACCAGGAAGTCATCCAGGAATTGGCGGAAGATGTCATTTACCAGGTGCTGGAAAGTGGCAGGGGCATTACAGAGCCCGAAAGGCATCACCAGATATTCAAAGTGGCCAAACCTTGACCTGAAAGCTGTCTTCCACTCGTCTCCGGGCCGGATTCGGATGAGGTTGTATGCACCCCGGAGGTCGAGTTTGGAGAAAACCCGGGCTGAACGGAATCGCTGGAATAGTTCCGGGATCAGGGGTAAGGGATACCGGTTCTTGATGGTTATTTTATTCAACTCCCGATAATCGATGCAAGGCCTGAGGGAGCCATCTTTTTTCTCGACGAAGAAGATTCCTGCCCCAGCTGGGGAAGAGGAAGGACGAATGAATTTCTTTTTTAAGTTTTCGTCGATGTAAGCTTTAAGGGCTACTAATTCAGTCTCTGATAAAGGAAAAATTCTTCCGAAAGGGATCTTAGAACCAGGCAACAGGTCAATAGGGCAGTCGTATGACCGGTGCGGAGGAAGGCGGTCTGCCTGTTGTTTGTCAAACACGTCTCTATATTCTGAGTAGACCGCGGGAACGTGTAGAAGGTCTTCTGACGCTGTCATCAAGGTAGCACAAGCGGGTTTAGTAGGTGTGAGGCAGTGTTGGGCACAATAGACTGAGGGGAATTTGATCTCCTTTTCGCTCCAGTCTATACTGGGTTGGTGCACTTGTAGCCATGGAAGACCCAAGATGATGGGGGCTAAAGGAGACGGGATAAGGTCTAGGCATAGGTACTCTTGGTGTCCGGTATCCGAGACGGCAGGAATAGGTAGAGTTTCGTGGGTCACAAGTCCTGAGCGGGGAAGTGAGCCGTCTGCCAGATGGATCGATAAGGGGAGGTCCTTAGGACGACAAGGGATCTGCAGCTTCTGGGCCAGGGCGGAGTCCATGAAGCAGCTGCAGGCCCCAGAGTCAACGATGGCCGGTAGCCGGGTCGCCCCCTCCGGGAGCTGTAGGGAGAGAAAGAGGATAACATAAGTCTGAGGTAAGTTGGTAATGTGGTAATTGAAGGTGGATGATGGCCTAGACTTACTGGGTCTAATGGGACAAGTGCGGAGGAAGTGGCCTGCTCCACCGCAATACAGGCACAGATTTGACTGGCGCCTACGCTGCCTCTCTTCAGGCGTGAGGGGAGCCCGGATCATCCCGAGTTGCATGGGCTCAGGATCCTGAAGCGGGAAAGCGGGCGGAACCGGGAGAGGCGGAGGAGCTGGAGGGAACCTTGGTGGGGTCCAGCTGGGACGAGTGGTTTGACAGCGTTCTGAACGTCGCTCACGTAGGCGTCTGTCAAGTTGGGTCGCTGATTGAATCAAAGCTTCCAAAGTAGCAGGTGGATCAATTCTAGCCAATTCGTCCTTGAGGGACTCCGAGAGACCTTGGCGGAATTGATATTTTAGGGCGGCCTCATTCCACCCTGTGTCAGCAGACCATTTTCGGAATTCTGCAATAAAGTCCTCCACTGGTCTCCTCCCTTGGTTCAGCTGGTGGAGAGTAGCTTCGGCCGTAGCTGAACGGAGGGGGTCATCATATAGTTCAGACATGTTTTTAAAAAAGGTGTCTAAAGTGTCCAGTATTGGGCTCTTTTGTTCCAGTAGGCTGTGTGCCCAAGCCTGTGGCTCGTCCGTGAGTAAAGAAATCACAAAGCCTACTTTCACGGCTTCCGAACAGAAAGTTCTAGGTTGCAGGGCCAGGTACAGTGAGCATGCATTTTTGAATGCCCGGAATTTCTTGCGGTCGCCAGAGAATCGCTCAGGTGTTGGGACGCGAGGTTCTGGGTGAGAAACAACCACTGCTGGTCCTGGAGAAGACTGGGAGGTGGATGCTCCCATAGCTGGAGCCGCGGGAGGGGCCGTGGATCCAGGCGTGACAGCCATTTGTTGGAGGCGACCATCCATTTGTACGTATCCGTCCTGCAACTTCTGTACTGCGTCGGTTAGTGCTGAGACTTGTAGGCACAGGGTCTCGAAGGGGGAGCGCGCCCTGTCGGCCTCGGACATCTGGCTGGCTTGTACTATCACGGTAGTTAAAGATAAACTCACCAAGGCCAAGATGCTGAGGGCGGCTCCCTTTGCGACCTAGCGCGATCCGCCCCCTGGAGTGGGTACAGGGGGACGGACGCACCGGGAGGCACTGGTACCGACAGGTGGACGTAGACTGGATCCGTGGAGCAGAGACTGATCCGGAAGCAGGTCACTGAGGTCAGCTGAGGAAGCACACAGAGATAGTCCGGAAGTCCAGATAGCTGGAGCTGGGAGCAAGCAGAAGATTAATCCAGGAAACAGGCCGTGGTCAGGAGGGTTGGAGAAATCAGGAAGTCCGATAGTTCAAGCCAAAGGTCAAGGAGCAGGAGGAAGCAGCAGTCCGGTAACAATAGCCAAAAGGTCAAAGGATCAGGATCAAGAGGTAGTAGGTATCAGATTCACTTAGAAGCTGTGACAAGCCAGCAACCAGACAGGAGGAAGAGGCTGGCTTAAATAGCCCGCCTAAGCCACTGATTGGTCGGATGGGGAGTGTGTCCGTGCGCGCCCGTGCGCGCGCCCGCAACGCGCGCCTATACCGCGCACGCGCGCGCCTAATACATGCACGCACGCGCGCGCCCGAGCCGCGCATGCGCGCGCCCGCGGTAAACGGCCGCGAACGGGCAGTTCTAATGCCCTGACAAAAGGTATGTGTCACGTACCTGGGTGAAGTCTGAAATGACGAGGTTAGCCTCTCTTGAATCTCCGGCCCTGGTCCCGCTGAGAGTGGAGACAGGGGAAACCAAGGGCCAGGGGAGACACGAGTGCCTGTAGATGTAACTTGGGAAGCCCACAACCGGTGATGCAAGTCTTGCAAGGCAGGAAGTCGCAGCAATTCGCAGGGACGAAGTCGCAGCAGGTTGCAGGGTCGAAGTTGCAGCATGTTGCAGCAGCGAAGTCGCAGCAGGTGGCAGGGACGAAGTCGCAGCAGGTTGCAGCAGCGAAGTCGCAGCTGGTTGCAGGGACAAAGTCGCAGCAGGTTTCTGGGACGAAGTCGCAGGTACCTGGGAGGTAGAGCGGAGCCAAACAGGGAGCAGGATCGTGGTCACATGGGAAGCCGGGTTCAGCAACGAGTGGGCAGCGAGGTACCAAGTCATCAGGCAGGAAACAGGGTCACGTGGAAGGCCGAGATCAGGAACCAAGAGTCAGGGGAGAAGCGAGTCCAAAACAAGGTCAAGGAAGCCAAGGATCAGTAACCGGGATCAGGAGCACAGGAACAGGCACAGGACACAGGAACCGGAACCGCTGAGATCCGTCAGCACTCGGCTAGGGTCAGAGCATCCTTTAAATAGGCTTCGCGGGGACAGCTCTAGCAGCTCTCTTACAGTATGTATAGTGATTTCTTCTTTACAGAGCTAGATAGATTAGTTATAGAATGTGGCTGTGAGTGGGTTAGTTCGATTTTGGGTGAACTTCTACTTTAATGTTCACTCAATCTTCAATAGAGGCCACCAGAGAGACAGTCAGAGACATCGGGGCCCACCCTCCACCCACCTTCTAGACAGGACAGTGCAGCTTACCTATAATCTATCCATACTACAGGAATGGTCATCAATGAACATACTGCTAGTATCTATTCAGCATCATTGTGGTGAAAGACCTTTAGCCAAACTGGAATAATGCACAGGGCACTTGAGGCAGAACAGGGGGAGGAAGAAGAGGACTTCCTTACCTCTCAAGGCCCCCTTTATCCAGATAGTATTCCTGCAGGCCTGCCAAACACACAGGAAGAAGAGGAGGAGGAGGATTGTGTCAGCATGGATGTGGAGGATAACACTCAGCAGCAGTCTTCAAGGGATGGTTTTCAGTCCCCAGAAACCCAAGGAGTTGTATGTGGCTGGAGAGAGGTTGTTACGGATCATGTGATCCTTAGTGACCCAGAGGACTCAGTATCGAATGCCTCTGCAAACTTACGCTGCATGGCCTCCCTGATTCTGCAAAGCCTGTGAAAGGACATTAGGATTTGTGGTATCAAGGAGAGGGATCATTACTGTCAGGCAACCCTTCTAGATCCATGTTTTAATGGTAAGGTTGCAGAACTCATCCTGCCTTCACAGAGGGAGCAGAGGATGAAATATCTTCAGGAGACCTTGAAGAAAGGTTTATGCACTGGCGTAGCGGGGGGGGGCAGGGGGGGCTGTCGTACCGGGCGAAAAATTGGGGGGGGCGAAATCCCGGCGTCCGTGTCACTTTTTTAGAAGTGACTACGATCCATACACACAGCAGAGTGGGGAGGAGCGGGGAGGGGCGGGGTGGGGCAGAGCGATAGACACAGGGCCGCTGATAGGGCAGTACAGCCAGCCCTGTTGTACTGGGCCCGCCCCCATCAGCTGCACACTGGGGCCCGGGCATCATTATAGTTCGTTACTGCATTTAAAAAAAAAATATATGTTTTCTAAACTCCTCTCCCACTCCTAATTGCTTACAGAAGGGGGGTTATATAATTTTCATGGAGGGGAGTGCAGGCACAACGGAGGGACTAGTTCTTTATTTTCAGGCACATGTACATCATGCCACCCCACTATTGTATTTGTCCCGGCTGGCGGAGTGATACAGTGATTATCCGTTCGTCTCCCGCCTGCAGTCCTCTCAAGATATGAAGAAGTTGTCAGAGGCTGACAGGGGAAAGCAGGAGTATATCGCGGCTGCAATGGACACAGTGAGTGGGGAATAGAGGATAGAATACTCACTGTGTCCTATTATGTACCTCACAGCAGATTATCAGCATTACAATTATAACAACGGTAGAACAATAAGCAGGTGCTCTATAATGGTTCTATCATGGCTCTGTGTCACATTGCTTTTGGGCGCTGACTTTGTAACAAAGCACAGCAGTAACAGTCTGTTAAATACAGTACAGCCATAAGTTAACAAAGTCAGCACTCAAAAGCAATGTGACACAGAGCCATGATAGAACCATTATAGAGCACCTGCTTACTGTGCTGCCTATGTGATTATCATAAAGCTGATGATCATAAGAAACGGTGAGATGCTACTTTACATTTCATTTGGGGGAGCAGTAAATGTGCAGCAGAGCTGCATTTTGACTGCTCTCCAAACCAATCCCCTTAAACTGCTTCCCGTCCAGCGACCCGTCCAGAGTAACCTGTAGTGCAATGCTGGTACTTGTAGTGCCTATCCAGAGTAACCTGTAGTGCAATGCTGGAACTTGTAGTGCCTATCCAGAGTAACCTGTAGTGCAATGATGTGACTTGTAGTGCCTATCCAGAGAAACCGTGGTGCAATGCTGGGACTTGTAGTGCCTATCCAGAGCAACCGTGGTGCAATGCTGGGACTTGTAGTGCCTATCCAGAGCAACCGTGGTGCAATGCTGGGACTTGTAGTGCCTATCCAATGTAACCTGTAGTGCAATGCTGGTACTTGTAGTGCCTATCCAGAGTAACCTGTAGTGCAATGCTGGAACTTGTAGTGCCTATCCAGAGTAACCTGTAGTGCAATGATGTGACTTGTAGTGCCTATCCAGAGCAACCGTGGTGCAATGCTGGGACTTGTAGTGCCTATCCAGAGCAACCGTGGTGCAATGCTGGGACTTGTAGTGCCTATCCAGAGTAACCTGTAGTGCAATGATGGGACTTGTAGTGCCTATCCAGAGTAACCTTCCGTGACCAATTCTGATGGGTTCACTTGAGTGTAGTGTCGTAAGTGCTGTGAAACACATCACATTTGGCATTCTAAGTGTCCTGTACACCCTACAAGGAAGTAGAATTTAGTGGACAAAAGTTACTTTAAATAGATCTGGCTGTGCTTTAGAAGATGTCTCTTAATAATGAGACCTTGTTGTTTCCTAAGTGTCATAACCAGAGTGGATGATTATACAAGGGGGGGGCGGAAAAAAAATTCTGCCCCGGGCGCCCATAACTCTGGTTACGCCACTGGGTTTATGCAATGCATTTCCAGACCCTGGGAGGTTACAATCTTCTGGTGCTGGGACTCCATTCAGTCAGAGGAAGAGCGGTGGAGAAGGTGGCCGGCTGACCGATCCCTTTAGATAATTGTTAAATCCTCAGTGCCAAGGTCTGATCGGTTCAAGCAACCATCACGCAACCATCACCAAGTGTGCATTACATGGTGCCAGAATATCTAGGGGCAAAAGCAGACTTGGAGACCTTTCCAACAGACCATCCACTGGGTTACTGGGTCTTGAGGATGGACCACTGGCCAGAACTTGCTCAATATGCAATTCCTCATATTCCACGGCTGATCCCTAGTGTTTACACACACAGATCCACGCTCCTCCTTTGTCACCAGCAATCGCGCATCAGCTCCTTAGTGACGCAGCGGCAGGGATGGACTGGCCATTGGGACTACAGGGAGTTTCCCGGTGGGCCGATGGCTCAGTGGGCCGGCTCCTCTGTCTCTCTCTTGCCGCAGCACTCATCTGGGGGGAACAAAGAAGCAGGGGGAGGACCAGACAGCTGACTCAAAAGCTATGGCCTGGGATTTTCTCACTTCTGCCTAATCTTGTCCCATAAGGCAGGGCACCAAACTGATTCTTTGCCCCGGTTGAAATAATGTCTAGCTTCCCCACTGGTACTGGTTAGAAGAGTACCAGTACCAGCCGTTCTACTCTAATAAAGTAGAACGGCTAGTGGCTAGTGAAGGGGAAGAGTGGGCTTGGGTGGCCAGGGGGGGGGGGGTGCAGGAGTTGTCTGGCTGCTGTGGGAGAGACCTGTCAAAGTGGGCCAGTCTGGATGAAGTCCAGGGCCAAATTTTTGTCCCAGTCCAGCCCTGCGCAGCGGGCACGCTGAGGACTTAATATGATACCCGCACAGGATGGGAGATCCCATCTGCGGACGTCATTTGACAATAGCCAGGGAATAAAGTGGTTAAAATAAATTGTTAAAACATCTTAATTACACTCACTGAAAAAACAATGAAATCGCAGTAAGACCAGGAAATGCTGCAGCATAGCGCATTCCACAATAGACACAAAAAGCACAACTTGGGATTGAGCCCATACAAGTGCCTTCATAGCAAGCAGCTTTCCTTGGGGACACTCAGCAGGGGGAGGAGCAAGGAGATCCCAGAAGAGGAGGATTGGGGCTGCTCTGAGAAAAACCATTGCACAGAGCAGGTAAGTATGACATGCTTATTATTAAAAAAAAAAAAAATTGTTTTAAAATCACTTTTATTTATATAAATGATTAATTTCTCAGTAAACATGAGAAACCTTGCTAAATGCATAATTTTCCTAGCAGGCAGAATACAAATCAGTGTTTCAGTGGAATATATGTGATGGCATAAGGGAAATGCATGCAAAACTGACGACAGATTTATTTATTTCTATGCTGCTGACAAATGGTTTGAGGTTGATGCCTGTGCATGTTAGGTTTCCTAATGATCCTTACTCCGTTTAAAAGCACCCTTACTTTAAATAAAATTATAATCAAAAATTGGTTCCGATTTTTTATCTTGATTATTTGTTCAATCTCAAAGCTATGGTTTGCAGAATACTGAAAATAGTGCATATTGTAGCTAAATTCTATTCCTGTCACAGCATTAAGCATTAAGAAAAAGGAAATCTTCTTTCTTCAAAAAATAAAAGCCTCTTTCAGAAATGTTGTGTTGTATGGAAAAAAAGGCAAAATTAAATTTATAATGTGACAGAATGTTTAGTTATTTATTTTTTCTTGATGACAAGAACTGGGGGAAAATACAGTACTTGGCAATTGTTATGTTTTTCAAATGCTGCATAAAGTTTTTAATGTTTTAACCACTTAAGCCCCGGACCTTTGGCTGGCCAAATACCAGGCCACGTTTTGCGATTCGGCATTGTGTCAATTTAACTGACAATTGCGACGTGGCTCCCAAACAAAATTTATGTTTTTTTCCCACAAATAGAGCTTTCTTTTGGTGGTATTTGATCACTTCTGCGGTTGGAATTTTTTGTGCTATAAACAAAAATAGAGAGACAATTTTGAAAAAAATTCAATATTTTTTACTTTTTGCTATAATAAATATCCCCAAAAATATATATAAAAAACACATTTTTAGTTTAGGCCAATGCGTATTCTTCTACATATTTTTGGTAAAAAAAATTGGAACAAACGTTTATTGATTGGTTCGCGCAAAAATTATAGCGTCTTTTTTTTTTTTTTTTTTACTAGTAATGGCGGCAATCATCAATTTTTATCGTGACTGCGACATTATGGTGGACACATCGGACACTTTTGACACATTTTTGGGACCATTGTCATTTTTACAGCGATCGGTGCTATAAAAATGCACTGATTACTGTAAAAAATGACACTGGCAGTGAAGGGATTAACCTGTAGGGGGGCGCTGAAGGGGTTAGTGTGTCCTAGTGAGGGATTCTAACTGTTAGGGGGCATGGCTATGAGTGACACGTCACTGATCGCTGTTCCCAATGACAGGAAACAGACGATCAGTGACATGTCACTAGGAAGAACGGGGGGATGTTGTGTTTACACTCACATCTCCCCGTTCTTCAGCTCTGTGTATCCCAAACACTGGCAGTCACGGAGCTTGCGACAGGGTCGCGAATGCGCCACCGGCAGAATGCGCGACCACACAACGGCAAATTAAAGGGGACGTATATACACCCATTTGCCAAGCCGTGCCATTCTGTCAACGTATAAGTTTGTGCGGCGGTCGGGAATCAGTTAAAGAGGTTGTAATGGCAGAAGGTTTATCTTAATGCATTCTATGCATTAAGATAACAAAAACCTTTGTGTGTAGCAGCCTCCCCAGCACCCCCTTATTACTTGCCTGAGCCCCATCTCTCTCCAGCAATGTCCACGATTGTCTAAGCCGTCCAGGACACTCCTCCTGATAGGCTGAGACACAGAAGTGATGCCATTAGCTCCCACAGCTGTTAATCAAAGTCAGTCAGCCAATCAGAGGAAGAGAGGGGGCAGGGCCAGTTCGGGGCTCCATGTCTGAATAGACACACAGCGCTGTGACTCGACCCATTTGCCCCCATAGAAAGCTGCTGACTGTGGGGGCACTCAAATAGGAGGGGGGGGGCTGGAGCAGCAAAAAGGGACCCAATACGAGGAGGATCAGGCTGCTCTGTGCAAAACCAACTGCACAGAGGAGGCAAGTATAACATGTTTGTTATTTTTTATTTTTTTTATGAGACATTACAATCAGTTTAAATTTACTGCTTTTAATGTCGTCTCGGTGCTTAATGTCATAATATTAACTACAATTTGGGAATCTTGTGGGAATGAGGCCTCGTACACACGACCGAAGAACTCGTCGTAAATGAAACATAGTTTTCCTCGACGAGTTCCTTGTTAGGCTTGTCGAGAAACTTGACAAGCTGTCTTTCGTACACACAGTCAAGACCAAATCTCCTCGTTCTCAAACGCGGTGACGTACAACACATACGACGGCAGGGGAAGTTCGATTCCACTGGCACAACCCTTGGTGCTGCTTTTGCTAATCTCATGTTACTGCGTGTTAAGTAAAAGTTTGGTAAGAGACGATTTGCACTTTTCAGTCTGTTACAACGTGACAAATGAGCTATCTCCATTACAAACGCTACTTTTACCGAAGGTGCGCTCCCGTCTCATACTTTATTCTGAGCATGCGCAGGTTTCTAAGCATACACATGAACGTGTTTCTCGTCGAAAACCAGCCCGACGAGGAACACAACGAGGAAATTGAGACTCCCAACGAGGAAAAAGAGATCTTGTTCTCTTTTTTCCTCATCGAGTTCCATTACAGTTTTCTCAATGAAAAACTGAGGCCTCGTACACACGACCATTTTCCTCGACAAAATACATCAAGAAACTTGGTGGCAGAGCTTTTTTGCAGAGGAAAAGGGTCATGTGTATGTTTTTCATCGAGAAAACTGTCATGGAACTCGATGAGAAAAAAGAGAACACGTTCGTGTGTATGCTTAGAAACCTGCTCATGCTCAGAATAAAGTATGAGATGGGAGCACACCTTCGGTAAAAGTAGTGTTTGTAATGGAGATAGCACATTTGTCACGCTGTAACAGACTGAAAAGTGCAAATCGTCTCTTACCAAACTTTTACTTAACACGCAGTAACATGAGATTAGCAAAAGCATCCCCAAGGGTTGTGCCAGTGGTGTTGAACTTCCCCTGCCATCGTATGTGTTGTACGTCACAAGGAGATTTGGTCTTGACAGTGTATACACAAAGAAAGCTTATCAAGTTTCTCGTCAAGCCTAACAAGGAACTTGTCGAGGAAAATGATGTTTCATTTACGACGAGTTCCTCGGTCGTGTGTAAGAGGCCTCAGTGCTAAAAACTTTGGTGGATCTGGATTTTCAACTTTTGAAGTTACAGAAATAGGTGACTGGAACCTAATGGGATTAGGTGACCCTAAAGTCATAGTGCTCACCACAGTCATGCTGTCAGGGACCTGCCAATAGGCCCTGGTGCGCACGCATGCGCACACATACTAATGGCCAGAATCAGCATCAGTCATCTATCTCTGTGCGCAGGCGATCATCAAATGCACATGGGTGTGCGCCAAATGTGCGCGTCTGTGCGCCAAATGTGCGCATGCATGCGCCTACTACACGTGCACGATGGTCGCACGCGCATGCTCATTAACGCACGATTGGCGCCACTCTGCCTTTAAAAAGCCAGCAGCTGCGGTGACACTTTGCTGTCTGATCTGCAGCGTTGTATCTGTAAACCTGTGACCTGTTGTACCTGTTATCAAACCGACCCCGGCTCTGTCTGACCATCCGAACCTCTCCAACCCGACCCTTGGCTTACTCTGACTGCGCTCTGCTCTTCTGCCCACCGTTACCAGACCCTGCGCCTGAATCTGACTACGCTTGCACTTACCAAGAGTAACCACCTGATTACCTGCTTGACCCGGCTTGTTGACCCTGATATCAGCTATTGTTCTGCACCTAACCTGGCTTGCTCCACCAGCTCCTGCTATCCAGTACCTGTGCCGGTTCCAGAGACCCTGTCTCCTGCACCAACCATCCTGAAGGACCAGCAACCGTGCCGGACTGCTGTCATCACCAGGCACTCCTACCTCGCCGCGCTCTCGAGCTTGCTGTCTCCACTCCAGCAGCTCCAGAGCCGGGGCTGTAAGAGAGGCCTCCTCCTGCACACTAGGCTCTGGCTACAAGGTACGTTCCAGTACATAACACATGCACAGACCATCTATTGTATATTTATTTAGACCTGACATATTTGGCAATATTGTGAGAATATGAAACCATATTTAAGTTTCTGGACCACAGGAATTTTGCCTTCTATTGTCTAATGCAGATAATATTTTTATTTTGTATACCCTTCTTATGATTTAATTCTGCACACGTGTTTCTATTGACTGTATCCACCACTGATTTTGCTTCTAACATTTAACTTGCAATAAAAATAAAATAGAAAATCACAGCCTTGAGTTACCAATTAACATTTATATGCTCTGTTTCCGTGAGAACCTGAACAAATAAAGGCAGTGTTACATCATTAGTATTAATTTTGTTTTTCAATCAAGTACTTTGATGATCTGATACCTCAGTGAGTTAATCAACTATTTACACACCTGTTCGGTACATGGCATTTTCACTCACAGAGGGTTTATAGCACTCAGATTGTGTTCTGATTATAAATATCTTAGAGCCTGGCACAGAATTATATAAAAATATAGCAGATAAAGTATGTCTGAGAATGTTGAAACCCTTTCTGTTTATGGATTATCTGCAAAGTTCAAGTACAGGAAGCACAAGGTTTATAAGCCTAGTTCTGAAGCTTAAAAAATGCATGCATGTATATAAATGAAATATAAATGAGAACACATTTATGTGCGCATATTCTTTATTAACCAATGCTACTAATGCAGATTCTCAGATAAGAGACCCTGCTGTCCCTGGTAGCACTGGTCACTGGCTAATGATTGGTAACCCCTTTTAATGGTTTCCTATCATGTAGTCAATATAACAACCAGTCTGACAAAGAACACAAAGAAAAAAACATAGGCAGGGATTTTATTAAAACATTGTATCAAGTAAAAGCCTGGAAAGATCAATCATGGTGGTAGCGGACCTTCCACATGACGAGACACATATTAGCCTTTGCAAGATCTAGGTAGCTATTCCACATTGAAACAAAGAAACAAGCGTGCATCCACTTAATATCATAAATACGTGACAAAGAATAAAACCACCCAATGATGAACTAATTGAAAAATATATAATCAAAAAGGGGGAGGGAAAAAAACACATACGTGTCAATGTGTGTAAACTATGTATGTGCAAACCAAAGGTCATACACTAGGTATGAACTTTGTATGAGCAAAGGAAAAATCTATATAAATGTGTGCTCATGGGCACCTAAAAAAACAAGTGACAAGGTGAAAAAACACCCACAATGGTGTATGGATACAATCACAAAAAAGAGAAAAGATGCGCACTTGTTTTTTTAGGTGTCCATGTGCACACATGTATATTAAATTTTCCTCCTTTGCTCATACCTAGTTGAAAGGGGGAGAGTATAGCCTCATTTAAGTTTTTAATGAAAATATTTAAAATGTACCAGCATCCCGGGATAATTGAAAAAAGGGGGGACCAAGTAATTGAAGACACAAGCTGCTTGATACTATCTAAAATAATTGGGTCGAAGTTTTTATTACATACACAACAATACAGATATAAAAACAATGTCCCATTGTTTTCATATCTGTATTGTTGTGTATGTAATAAATACTTTTTTACTCTATATATGTCTTCTCATCAGTGCCTTGAAAATCCCATCCAACCAAACTTCGACCCAATTATTTTAGACGCATAGTATCAAGCAGCTTGTGTCTTCAATTATTTGGTCCCCCCTTTTTACAGTTCATACCTAGTGTATGAATTTTGGTTTGCACATACATAGTTTACACACATTGTCACATATGTATATGTGTTTTTTTTCCTCCCCTTTTTGATCATATATTTTTTTATATACCGTATATATATTTTTCAATTAGTTCATCATTGAGTGGTTTTATTCCTTGTCATATTAATGATATTAAAGTGATAGTAATGGTCCGTGGGTTTTAGAAAAATAACAAACATATCATACTTACCTCCACTGTGCAGTTCGTTTTGCACAGAGTGGCCCCGTTGGGGTCCCCGTTTTTATAATATAAATCCGGTCACTTACTATTTTACAATCCGCCACTGCTCTGCATAGTTATTCAAAAAAGATAGTTTATAAAACTAGGTCCACACGGTTGTCATTTTGCTTGTGGGCATTGTGAAGCCTACAGGCACTTACTTCCTGGAAGTCTTGGATGGGGAGTGATAATAGCGCACTGCATCCTGGGAAATGATGACACACATTTCCCAGGAGCATTAGAGGGAGATGATGTCAGAATCCTAGGTGATTCCAAGGGCAGATTTAGTGGGACCGCATAGCAACAGGCATTTCCAGATGAGTAAAAAAAAGATTTTTTTTTTAGATTTTTTTCTTTTTTGGGTCTAATGAGCACAATAATGAAAAAAAAATTGGGATGAAAACTCCACTTTAAGTTGAAATAATGTGTACCTTTACAACCCCTTTAAGTGGATGCACGCTTGTTTCTTTGTTTCACATGGTTTTGAGCTTTAGTATTTAGGCTGCACCCTATTCATTCACCAGCTTAAGAGTCGGTTCACACTGGGGAAGCACGACTTTAGGGGCAACTTGGCAAGGCATCCTGAAGACGACTTCAGAGGCGACTTGCAAAATGACTTCTGTATAGGAGTCAATGCCAGCCCCCGAGTCGCCCCCGAAGTCGTACAAGAACCTTTTGCGTCGCTCCTATTAGAACGGTTCTATTGAATAGAATGGGACGTGGCCTGAAGAGTCGCCCCAGTGTGAACCGGCTCTTACAGAGAAATTTTCCCTATTTTCCCTATTAGATATTTAGGTGTTCCGTATTCATCTGATACGAAGTCATGAATCTGGCTCTAGTTTTAATGCTACATGGGGCATTATAGGACAGACGTTTGGCTGGGATGTCTTTATTGCTTCTGGTGGATTTCCTGATTTCCTTGTGGCCTGGTTTCTTCTTTTACAGAATTTGTATTGCCTGCGTTAATTTCTATTTCTGTGTCACCTTGTTGCTTATCTTTATGTGACACTGATGTGGAATGTCCACTGAAGTTTCAACGGCAATTACACGTCTACTGATGGTTACCTTGATTGTGTCTTGGTGTAGAATTCTGTATCCCTTTTGAGATTTACTGTACCCCACAAGTACACATTCCTTTGCACAAGCATTCCATTTTGTATGTTTTTCATTTGGGATGCGCACATAGGTTTGCTTCCAAACATTTCTAGATGGTTCAAATTCGGGCTATTTCATTCCACAGTTCATATGGCCGATTTTGGCGATAGAATGTGGTCATATCTGCCTCATACAGCGTGGTTCTTTAATTCTCAAATACAGTATGGTTCATTCTTTCTGCAACCCCACTCCATTTGCATAGGCCTTCTTAGTTAATTTCTTTATTATGTCAAGACTTCTGTGCCATGTGTGAATACAATTTTAATGTTTTTCCTCCGTGGCAGTATTAACCACATCATTGCAGTTCATCTGATAGAGTTCATCTGTAATTTTTTGCTTTGCAAGTAAGATATACCATTTTGTGATGGCACAGCTGTCATCTTTGAAGGTGACAGCTATATTTCCCTTTTTTGTGAGCTTCTTCACTGACAAAAGATTAGTTTCAAGAGCAAGGACATAAAGGATATTTTTCACAGGTATCTTTCTGGTGACACTCAGGTAAATAGGACAGTAAAGAAAATTGTGTCTTATTCCTTCTGATTCCGTTATCTGCCCATTAGTTGTGGTGATGTTTTCTGTTTTACTCTGGTCAAGGTATATAAAGAAAGTTCTGTCATTTGCCATGTGACTCATAGCTCCTTCATCAACACACAATGCCTGCAAAGATGAGTGCAACTTTTGGTTTAAAAACATATTTACTATCTGAAGCAAAATCAGTTTCTTTCTTCACATTTGTGGCCTTTTGTAGTTTAATTTGTTTTTGCATTCTAGCTTTCCAGATTCTGCAATCCGCTCTCACACATTGGGGGGAATTAACTAAGACTGTTGTAAGCACAAGCTTTCCACCAGTCTTCCAAACATAAAAAATATAGCAGATGCTGCTCCCAACTAACAAAAGGGGCACAAGCACCTTCAATAATTCAGAGTAATCAGTTCTCTGTTCTGCTGTGTCTATGACCGGCTGCAAAGAACTGGAGCTGCATGCTCCAATCCCTCTGCTTGTCTCTTCCTCCACTTGGCTCACAGTGGGAGGAAAGAGGAAACTTATTAACCCTACAGGTTCTGCTTGTGTAGTGTGCTCACTAGATGAACAGGAAGAGGGGTGTGAGCTGTCTGCTGACAGCTAACATCCTGTATACAAAACATTGTCTTATTCCCTCTGATAATCAGGTGCAGACCTGCGCTAGTCTCTATTTCTATTTTACACCACGTCCTGCATAATTATAATGGCACAGGAATCTTAGTTAATTCCCCAGATTGTGCCTATACTTATAGTATGCTAAATTGGTGCAAAGGGTTTATACATTGTATATAAATTGCCCTTTTATATCAAAAAGTAAAGACATATGGGGGCTTATATGTCCTGATTTTGTTTATTTGCATGCATTTTACAACTACAGTAGGACACATGCAATGAAAACACAAATGTTTACTAACATAGATGAAAGTTAAAGTGGTATTAAACTCAAATGTAATATATTGCAGCTTACCAATTGTGAAGTGGTGGCTGCATTATTTTTATTAATTTTTTCCCTCTGTTGTCACCTGGTGATCCAGCTAGTAACACTCCTCCTGTATTAGAGTACCTCTAATCTGAATGAAGGAGCACAAGGGGCACATTTGGACAGCAGCATTGTCAGTCTTGCTAAAAGGAATATAACACTAACAAATTGAAGCCAAACTTTGCTAACACTTTATAAGCAGCAACTTTTCGATTTACATCCCCCCATTCCGTTTTCATTCACATATATGGATCTATATTTTCCCCAAAATATTTTCCTCTGTCCCCGTGCTTGTGGCATGTTAAACACCACCAACCTGGCAGATTTGTAGACAGATGATCTAATTAAAGGTTGAAAGAAAATTCCTGCAAAAGTTTCACACCTTATTTGTGTAGTGCATGTGTACTTTCAGTACAGGTGCTATTCCTAAATTTAAGGGGGATGAGAGAGTTATTTATTTGTGAAACCGGGATTTGGGGATACCCGCACCTTGCTGAGACTCGCTCGGTTGCAACGTATTCTCATGCAGAGAGTGGCCACCGAGTACGGATGGGAGTACCCATATGTCCCTCCAGCCCTTCTACTTGAAATTAAGCAGAAGAGGGAGAGCTGGTATCATGACGCCGTTTGGAAGTACCTGGGAGTCCCAAAAGTTGACCGTGGTTCCGAATCAAGTTTTTTCCGTCACCACTACTAACTCTAACGGGGACGTTGTTTCTTTGCCAGATTCCCGGTTCTACAGGTAGGCTGAATGCCTATGCTATTGACTATGCTGTTTTTGAAGAAGTTACGGACAAGAACTGTTTCACGCCCCTATCCAAGTTGTGTTTTCATCCCACCAAATCCAACTTTTGGTGCTTGTGCAGAACTTCGGGAGGGTTTATGATCAGTTAGTTAGGATAGGGTCTTGCCGGCTTCCTCACAGCATCAGAAGAAAAGAAGGAGGAGAAGATGCCATTTTCTACATCTCCCTTTTTCTGCTATGTGTTCTAAAGTGAACAGTGGACTACCATACTGCAGTACCGGCGCACTGACCACCAGGGGCAGTGTTCTGCAGAATTTTTTTTTTCCTCTTCTACCTCAGAGAAGACTAATTGTACATATTTGTTTTTTTTCTTAGGTCTTGCAACTTCGGAAAATTGTTTTGTGTGTTTTTCCGTTTTTTTTTGTTGTTTGCAGGTTGTGACCTTCTATCAACGCTGTCAGAGAATGGGGCAGATTAGATAGTTAGGGCAGTGAAATGTCATAGTGTATTACTGTATATATTGTACAACATAATGTTTTATATCTCAAAGTTTTATATGCTTTCTATTTTTCTTTCTTTCCTGTCATGCAGATTCAGGCCCAGCATTCAGGCTTGAATGCCTTTGGTGGACACTGGGGACAGTGTCTGTTTAAGTGGGGGAAGTGTGTAGCGCCTGTGTACTTTCAGAACAGGTGCTATTCCTAAATTTAAGGGGATGAGAGAGTTATTTATCTCTCATCTGGTGATTTGACTAAATTGGGTCTCTGTTTCAGCTGGGCTGTGCTGTGGGCTCATTCTGTTGTCCCTGGGATGTTGTTCTACCCCAGAGCGATAGGTAGCAGCAGTGGAGTCTAGGCTGGGCTGTCTCTTGCCAGCAGCCAATCAGGAGGGGTTTTCCCTCGCAAGGCATGCTGGGAGAGAGTACTTCTGGGACAGGCGCCATTAGACAGGGTTCTTGTTCCTGGTGCGGCACCCACCAAGGGTGACCGCACATCACCGCGCCCTGAGCGTTTTGGCCTACCTGGCCCCCGGGGTGCTATGTGGAGTTCCTGGTTCCGGGACCAAGTTGGCCCGGAGCAACTGAAGTTATGAAGGGGCCCCAGTGATCGACTGGGTCCTATCCTTGAGGATCCTGAGCGAGTTTGGCTGTTCGGTGGGGAGTCCAGTTGAGGAGCACCAATGAGAGGCTGGTTATCCAACAGCACTGAAGCAAACCATCGGGGATCGAGGTGACTGGACACTGAGAGGTTGGATGTCAGCAACCTGTCTGTCGGTGACCAACTGAGAACTACTTGAAGTTTGATTCAGGCCCTAAATTCACTAAGGGAGATTTACCTCATGATCTACATTCTAGGGAAGGGTCTGTGGCAGATGCCTGTTTTCCCACAAGGTTCTGAGTGATACCCTGGCTGCCAGGTCGGTGTGAGAGGCCTGTCCAGGTACACTATACCCACTCTGGCTGGAGTGGTGAAAAAATTAAAGTGTCGTTTGAAGCAGGACTGCTTCTGTTGCTCATAGGTCTGAATCTGCTACTCTTTTCCTCATCCATCTTTTCTTATTCACCTCAAGTTTATTGTTTTACCACGTTGGGTAAAATAAAGCACAAGAAAAGACACCTGTTTATTTTGACATTCCATCATTGCTGCTCTCTTCAACTACCCTAGACATTGAAGCTATAGAGGTAACAGGCCGACCCAAATCTATCCAGCGGCTCCTGCGGGGGTGAGCGCTACATTTTAATCCATAGTGAATTTCAAAGAAACATCATGTTTTTAGCTTTATTTTAATGTGTAATTTGTTTTTCTTTGAAGAAATATCTAAACAACATTTACATGGTATTATAAAAAAATTCGCAATAGGTTGGAATTATGAGATTTACTTTCACTTTTCACTTTTTTTCAGTTTGAGTCCTTTACTGAGCTCTAATTGCTTCTCAGCTCGGAAAACATCTCACTAACAATGCTACAATACTCCTGATTGGCAACGTATACAATTCAAACAGTGTATAGCTCTCAGAGGCATCTTTCTCAGTTTTAGGCTTGGCTTATTCTTGGTTTAGTAAAAAAAAGCTTTAATTAATAACACTGTGATTTGACATAATTCTGCACATGCACTTAGAATTAGTTTAGAGAGACGAGAATTACTGTTAGTTCAGAGAGGGACCAAATCAGACTTTAGCTTTGGTTCTTTGTGATCTGCATTCGCCATCTTACCATTCACAGTGTAATTGCGTCCTTGAGGCATCCATGTTCTCTCTTTGATTGCTTTGTTAGAAGAGTGCAAAACCATAAAATAAGGGTTTTCTTATCAGCCATCCTTAACTCGAACAAAAAGAGTTGCAAAACAGTGGAGAGCACAACTTCAGTTAAACATATGGATTAGCAATAGACATGCATGCCATGTTGGAGCATAACTTTGTCAGCAGCTTTTCTTGTAGGGAAAAGTAGAAGGACCATTTACCTCCTCTGCTCCACCCAGCATGTACAGTATTAACTTGTCCTTTGATCCCCTGCTTATCTATTTGGCCCTCAAGAGTGAGGAAAGAATGTCCTGTGGATTTGGAGCTTACTTACCAAGGGCTTCAGACTATCTACCTGCCCCAGGGTGACAGGGCTGGGCCACTCACCAGCACTATCTTATGGCAGGGAGTGAGTGAAATAGTTCTCCATACCCTGTAACTTTAGGGAATGCCTGTGTAATCTTCCTTTAATGTCGGATCCAAATCACATCAGTTAAGATGAGGATTCCACTTGGAGGCAACTTCCATTAACTTCTATGGGCAAAAGTCGGATAGATGTCACCTTGAAGTAGTGCAGGAACCTTTTTCTAAAGTCGGAGCAACAGTAATGCTAATTAAGACAGCTCTCATTGACTAGCATGGTATTTCATGTCACACAACTTGGGGTCTCACAAGTCGGATTCCACGTCACAACAGTGTGAACCGAGCCTTATGCCGCATACACACGATCATTTTTCGGGTTGTAAAAAACAACGTTTTTCAGGCTCTAGAAAAAACAAAGTTTTTTTCAACTTGATTATTAAAACGGCCTTGCCTACACAGGATCGTAAAAAAAAATGCTCTAGCAAATGACGGTGACGTACAACATGAACAAAGGCACTATAAAGGGGAAGTTCCATTTGCATGTCGCCACCCTTTGGGCTGCTTTAGCTGATTTTGTGTTAGTAAAAGACGATTCGCGCTTTTCTGTCTGTTACAGCGTGATGAATGTGCTTACTCCATTCCGAACGCTAGTTTTACCAGAACGAGCGCTCCCTTCTCATAACTTGCTTCTGAGCATGCGCAGGTTTTTCACGTTGTTAAAGCCCACACACGACCATTTTTTACAACCCGAAAAATAACAATGTTGAAAACGTTGTGATAAAATAGAGCATGTTCGAAAAAAATGTTGCCCGTTTTTCAGAACCCGAAAAATGCTCTGAAGCCCACACACGATGATCGTTTTTAATGATGTTAAAAAGAAAAACATAATTTTTTAGAACCCGAAAAACAGTCGTGTGTACACGCCATTAGAGTGGAAGGGAAGGAATGAAAGTTGAGGGAGTTAATTTGTCCTGTATGTGCAAAGTAAAGGGCTGTTTAGTAATCCCTGTAGTATATTAAAGCGGAGCTCCACCCTAAAGTGGAACTCCCGCTGATCGAAAAGCCTCCCCCCTCTGGAGTCACATTTGACACCTTTCAGGGGGGAGGGGGCGCAGATACCTGTCTAAAGACAGGTATTTGCACCCACTTACGGCCACACAGTCTGCGGGTAGACTGCGGGGAGGACGTCATCACCCGCCCCCCCCCCCCCCCCCGTTGTGTTCTGGGAACACTCAGCTCCCAGAGCACAGTGGGAGCCAGTCAGCAGGCGCAGTGCGACTCGCGCATGCGCCATAAGGGAACCGGGCAGTGAAGCCGGAGAGCTTCACTTCCTGGTTCCCTCACCGAGCATGGTGGGGGGGGGCAGCAGAGTGAGGAGCGATCGCTTGTCCTCTGCTGTGGACGGCGTTGGACTCCAGGACAGGTAAGTGTGCCGATATTAAAAGTCAGCAGCTGCAGTATTTGTAGCTGCTGATTTTTAATATTTTTTTTTTCAGCAGACATCCACTTTAAAAACAAAACTCTATATAATCTACACGATAGTCATTGTAGTCTTTTAATAAATTGTTAAATTGTATCATTTTGTTTAATTGTAATTTATTTTCATGTTTTTCAAATTTCAATTAAGCATCAAGTACATCAAGACATAGCCCTGCCTCTATCCACCATCACATGTCATTTCTTAACATTCCCTATTACTTTAAGAACACCGGTGCGCAGGCTATATATATATATATATATATATATATATATATATATATATATATATAGCCTGGGCACCGGTGCTCTTTTCTGCCTTGGCTTAAGTCCGGGCCAGCCACCTGCTTATCTGCTTGCCTTCTCTGGCAGAGTGATATTGCTCCGCTCCCAACCCAGTAGTAGCCGTTGCCCAGAAAGTAAGACTTGACAGGCTTTTTAGGGGGGGGCCGCGGCAGTGGCGACAATGGGCAGAGAGTCGCTGATTGTCACCATTACAAGTAAAAAAAAAAAATGTCCCCGGATTTCATTTAAAAAATCTGGTCACCTTACGTAAGCTCTAGGCTAGGTTCACATCTGCACAGGTGGTGTTGCTGTGGGACCCGCACAGATACCGGCAGCCGCAACTACCCATACAGAGAAATACGGGACCCATGGGCGGTGCTAGGGTTGACACATCATCCCTTTAATCCAGGACACATATTAATTACACAGGTTCTGAGGCTGATTTAATACACACACATAAGGCACCAAGTGAGTTTAATTACCACCTTAATAAGCCACAGAACCTGTGTAATTAATGTATGTCCTGAATTAAAGGGATGGTGTGGCAACCCTAGCGGGTGCCATTACTCCCAATGGCACGGCGCCTGCACTGGAAATTAAACCTTGGTCCCTCGAGCGGGCTTCAGTTTCAAAAATAGTGCAAGGACTTCTTTCCTGCATGTTGCGGGGCACGGCTGCCATTTTAAATGAATGGCCTCTCATGCCCCCGCAAACCGCAGCTTGTATAGCCACACAGGTGTGAACCTAGCCTTAGAGGGCCCTTCACACCACTGCACTTCAGTAAAGCATACATTTTTGAAATACTTGGTAACACATTACATGCATTGGTTCAATGTTGCACCATTCATCCGGAAGGGCACCCCAATTTACATTTTCATTCTTGGCAGCTCAACACATGATAGTGTGTTGTCATTTTTTGCTCTGTGGATGCAAGCTGTGAAAATGCAGTATGCTAAATGTTTTGCTCATTGTGGTGTGTTAGGCATCCCATTCAAATGGACAAACTGTCTTAACACAATGCACATGAAATGCTTCAATACTGCAGTATGTATATGGCCTTGTATTGAAGCCATTATACCAGGATCATGACCGCAGCTACAGTCATGAACCTGGTATTGTTTTGTAGATCTGGCAATTCTGCACATTATAAAAAGTAATCCTATTGGCTATACAGGCATATCTGCCTGGTTAAAAATCCTGCTAAGGAATTGGGGAATGAGAAGGGGGGTTGGGAGACTAACAACGAGGTTCAAGCCAATGCTTGGACCAGAAATTGAGTGGCCCCATGCTGACCCCGCTTGATGGACAGTAAGGAAACCCTCTCAATATCCTTGGATGAGTTCCCTCCACATTGCTTGCTGCCATAGATATTGCAATGAATGCAGATGGAGAATCTTGTGTAGTAGGGGGAAAGATAGAATGTGAGGAAAAAGGAGGAGTAGGTGTACAGCCATTACTGGTAACATTAAGGTGCAGCTCCAATGAGATTTTGTGGAAAAAAATAATTTGTCACCTTATACCTGTGGAACACAAGCAGATGTGTAAAGAAGCTAGAGGCTGTTGAGCTATATGAAGCAGCCCTGTGGATAACAGCAGCCTGTACCTGTGGGGTAGTTCTATCCAGTGGAATAAGATGGCTGTTCAATAGTGTTGAGCGGAATACGCCATATTCGATTTTGCGATATTTCACGAATATATAGAAGAATATTCGTGAAATATTCATTAATATCGAATATTCGCGATATTTTATAAAAAAAATTTTTTTGCGAAATTTCGCTAATGCGAATGCGAAAATTGCAAAATTCTCGTCCGCGCATGCGCGCGAACAACACGCAAGAACGGAGATCATTTCCTGGATCTTTGCCAGTCTATTTTCGGATCGCTATTTTGTGCTGCCCTGCGAAGCGAAGATGGTGGGGAGTAACTTTTCATCCAGTGAGGAAAAACTGCTGATTAGTGTAAGTAATTTCACCACTGTTATTTCATTATCTTTAACTGCATTTTAGACTAGTTTAAAAGTTAGGATATAAGATCAGATATTAGTATTTCCCAAACAGTGTGTCTCCAGCTGTTGCAAAACTACAACTCCCAGCATGCCTGGACAGCTAAAGACACCCTGGTTGGTAAATGTGTATTTAGGCACTTTCCTTGCTATTTAGCATAATTAACATGTTGTGGACAAAGGACGTATGCGAACGTCCTGACTTCAGGGTCCTTAAGGCCCAAGGACGTTCGAATACATATTGCCCTCTAGATGTTGCAGAACTACAACTTCCAGCATGCCTGGGCATGCTGGGACTTCTAGTTTTGCAAGTTCTGCAGGCCCACATTTTTCAGACCACTATACACGGGTCTCTAAACTGTGGCACTCTAGATGCAGAAAAAGTAAAATTCTTAGCATGCACTGACAGACCATGCCTGATGGGAGTAGTAGTTTTGCAACAGCTGGAGGCGCACTGGTCTTGAAACCCTGAGTTAGGTAACAAACTCGCAGTGTTTTGCAACCATTGTGCCTCCAGCTGTTGCAAAACTACAACTCCCTGCATGCAACTGGCTGCAAACCCCCCCCCCCTCTCCCCCAATGTGAATGTACAGGGTACATTCACATGGGCTGGGGCGTACAGTGTGCTTCTAGCTGAAGCAAATTTGGCGCTGCAGCTCAAACCCTCAGCGGGAAACTACTGTGAACCCCACGCCCCTCTGACTGTACCCTAAAAACACTACACCACACTACATAAAAATTAAAAAACACAACATATACACATACCCCTACATAGCCCCCCTCCCCTCCACACTAAAAACAGTATGGCACTGTTTACTAAACGGAGCCTACAGCTGTTGCAAAACAACTCCCCAGTATTACCGGACAGCCATTGACTGTCCAGGCATGCTGGGAGTTAAAGTATAATTGTGGTACAGCTGGTGACGGTGAGCTACATGGTGTATCAGAGCATGCTGGTAGTTGTAGTTTTTAAATAACATCAACTCCATTATTTATTCAAAATTAATTCATCAAAAAGTCAAAAGAAACAAACATATTATTGTTCATATATAAAGATAGGGATGAAAAAAAATAATCTCCCCCCTCCCTCTCTATACCTGCTCTCAAACCCCATTGTCATTTCTGTCTCACCCTGTCAGCACAGCAAGTGACCTAGACAGTACTATTTAATAACTAACCTAAGAGGGGAGAGGAAGAAGGGGAAAGAAAAAAAGGGAAAAAAAAAGGGTAAAAGACTCTGGGGTATCTGCAAATACAGCAGCTCATATGTGAGGTAATTTCCACTGGAGATAACCACATACTGCAGATCCCTACCAGGGGGGATATCACTAGTCTCTGTCAAATCTCCTCAGGACACTCTTCCACACTGAGAACCCCTGACTAGCCCTCACACCTGGCTAGATTAAGGTGACAGCATAAAGGATTAATTTCATCTGATATTTTATCTTTCATCAATAGACTTTACACAATAGGATTCATTCCTTGTCTGAGGCCTCCCCAGCAATTCAATCTGAGTGGATACAATACACAGAGACAGGGGACTAGTGGTTACCTCAGCATCGCTCCTCAAGACCCTCAGTCCATATCCCCCCCCCTGTCAGAGTACATTACAGCCTCTCAGATTAAGTCTACCACCTGAAGAAATATACACCAGATAATTTTAAGGCTGCAACCTTAAGAGGAAAACTTTCATTCAACAATATCTTACTTAATCTGCAATAATTCGGGATTTTCCTAGCTAATATGACAGAAAATCTGGGTTATATGATGACAGGAGGCGAGTATCTTGCATTAATCTTTCTTTTAATGCTCATAGCAGAAAACATAACATTCATTTATTTTTCTTTTAAAATAATAGAGAAAAGAAAAATTTCTTTAGAACTACAATTCCCAGCAGCCCCGGGGGCCCCTCCCCTAGGTCATAGTCTCTATATAAGGGCCTGTCTGGGTATCCTCCTCCTCTTTCTTTGTGCGATCCTGGACATCACGTAACCTTGTCGCCGTGGACCATACAACGTTGATCAGGGATTCCTCCTCCGACACTGGAACTAGGCCAACTGGGCCATCTTCAACTGTATGTAACAGGTCGTTTCCTACTTGACCGTAAATGTGTTCAACTGGAACAAAAACAGAATAATCGTCATTCGGGAACTCCAGAATGCTTCAGTGTTTGTCCGTATAGACGTTTTACTACCCGCTCCTCAATAACCTGAAACGAGAGAAAACATATCGTGACAGGGCGGGGTAGGGTGGGAAGATACTCGCCTCCTGTCATCATATAACCCAGATTTTCCGTCATATTAGCTAGGAAAATCCCGAATTATATTTCAGACAGGAGGCTTCGTATCTTGCAAGTTTAAAGCTAACATACATTGTATAATACCTGCAAGTATATCACATTAAAGCACCGAAGTAGAGACATGGCCTGTGTGACAGACGGAAATAATATTGCCGAAAAGTCGTTTCTGACGACCAATCCACCGCTAATAATAGATCCGATAGAGAACCACCTGACGTGATCACCTTAGTAGCCATGGCACCTCTTGAGGAGTGAGCACCGAAAAGCGAGGTGTCAATCCCGGCCATGTTCATGGCCGTTCTCACCCACCTGGCCAATGTGGCCGATGACACTGGAAGGTGAGGCTTCACATATGAAACCAATAATTGGTTATGAGTGGTTGACCGTAGGGTTTGCAGTCCGGGACTCGTAATGTTGCAGACATCGAACCACACAAATGTGTGGGTGATCAGGAAAAAAGGGATAAAACACCGTATGAATTCCCGTTTTTGTCCTACGAACTACGGAAAACCGTACACCTTCTGGCGAGAATTGACGTCGAGAGATGTCGAGCGCTTTAACATCCGAGACCCTTTTGATGGAAACCACGCATAAAAGGGTAGCCATCTTGATAGAGAGGTTCTTCAAAGAGAGGACGTCATTGTCCTTCCAATTGGAGAAGAGCTCCAGAACCCGGGAGACATCCCACGTAGAGTGGTATCTGGGACGAGGGGGACGTTTAAACTTTACCCCCCGGAGGAGCCTACATACTAAAGGGTGTTTACCTATAGGTAAGGCATCCACTGGGCAGTGGTACGCCGAGATGGCTGATCTATAGACATTCAGTGAACTGTAGGATTTTCCAGCTTCATAAGAGTCGGCTAAATAATTCACTACCGCTGATACAGGTGCACGAACGGCATCAATTTGCCGTTGATCACACCAACGAACCCACAGGGCCCCAGGCAGATCTATACGCCGATCTAGTCCCTGGGGCCCAGGCCAGGGCGAGAAGGTCCTCTAGCTGATTGTGAAATAGCGCTATCTCGCTGTCCTCGACCCCCGAAACCAACCCACGCTATGGAGAGGAAGGTTTCCGTTCAGTATCAGTGGGTGGTAACCCTTGGTTGCGTTTGACAAAAGATGAAGGGAGGAGGGGGAGTAATTGGGGGTAGTCGATCAGACATCCCCAGGAGAAGAGGAAAACCATGGTTGTGTCGGCCACCAGGGGGTGTGATCAACAACCACCGTCGCCTTCTGGTTTGCTACTTGAAGCAGGGTTCTGGTGATCATATTGAACGGGGGGAACGCATAGTGCGTCCCCCGCGCCCAGACTTGTCGGAATGCATCGACTGCTGATGCCTCCGGATCCGGCCTCCAGCTGTAAAAGTGGGGCAGTTGCCGGTTGAGGCGCGAGGCGAAGAGGTCTATATGGAAAGGACCCCACAGGGTGTGTAGTGTAAGGAAAACTGTACGGTCCAGCGTCCAGTCGCTGGAGTCCGTAAGGTAGCGAGAGTTCCAATCTGCAACTGCGTTGGATATCCCAGGGAGATATTCCGCTACTGGGGTGACATTTACCGAAAGACAAAATTGCCAAAATTCGGACGCAATGTCCGTCAGCAATTTGGACTTGGTGCCCCTAAGCGGTTGACATACTGCACCGCCGCCACGTTGTCCATGCGTAAGAGCACGCATCTGTTGGAAGTATGAGGGAGAAAACTCCTGATCGCAAAATACGCTGCTAGGAGTTCTAGGGCATTGATATGGAGGAGAGATTCCTCCATGGACCATTTCCCTCCGGTGGTAAGGTGTCCGCATCGGGCACCCCAACCTTGGCGGCTCGCGTCGGATTCTATGATCACATCGGGATAGGAATTGAAGATCGTTCTGTCGTTCCATGCTACTGCGTGATGAAGCCACCACAGCAATTCTTCTATTGCTTCCGGATCTAACGGAACCTTGTCCGCGTACCGGAGACCTTGGCGCAAATGGAGTGTTTTGAGTCTCTGTAGAGCTCGATAGTGCAAGGGGGCTGGGAATATAGCCTGGATAGATGCTGACAAAAGGCCTACTATGCGAGCAATCATACGTAAGGATACTAGACCTTTGCGTAGTGTGGCTCTGATTTCCTTGCGAATCAGAGCCAGTTTTGATTTTGGTAATAGAAGCATAGCTCGCCTGGTGTCTACTAGGAACCCCAAGAATTCTATCTCTTGAGAGGGATTCAGTACAGATTTCTTGTAATTGATGAGGAAGCCGAGTTCCACCAGCAAGGAGACCGCCCATTGGCTGTGCAAGAGGGTTTGTGTTCTGGAACGTGCCATAATAAGCAGGTCGTCCAGATAGATAATTAGGCGTACACCTCTGCTCCTCAGAGCGGCAACTACCGGCTTGAGTAGTTTGGTGAAGCACCAGGGGGCAGATGACAATCCGAATGGGAGGCAGGTGAACTGCCACATTCGGTCCTTCCACTGAAATCTTAGGAAAGATTGAGACTCTTCGTGGATAGGGACAGTAAGGTATGCATCTTTCAAATCTATTTTTACCAGCCAATCTCCCGGCCGAAGGAGATCGCGTAACAGATGGATACCTTCCATCTTGAAATGGTGGTATGTCACGTGTTGGTTGAGATCTCTCAGGTTTATGACAGGGCGGTAGCAGCCGTCCTTCTTCTTTACTAAGAAGATGTTGCTGATAAATCCGAGCGAGAGAGGGTCTACTTCTCGGACCGCCCCTTTGGACAGAAGCTCCTTGAGCTCTTCGTCTATCAGCCCCATGTTGTGGGAAGAAGATTGGATGGGGTGGGGTATCACATTGAGGGTCGGGAGAGATAAGAACTCTATCCTGTAACCCGTCACCGTATTGAGGATCCATGTGTCTGCCGAAATCGTGGACCAGACGTGGTAAAAATACATTAGTCTGCCCCCCACCAGTGTATGTGGAACTAAGCATGGGAATGTACTCACCGGTTGGTGGTCTGGACCTAGGAAATCCGCGTCCCCCTCGTCCTCTCCAGGGGCGTCCTCGAGGGGGAAAGAAGGGGGCCGGTTGGGCCATGGGTATGGCATATGATTGTGGAGCAGGAGTGAACTGCTGGCTTGGCGGTCTGGAATAGGGCCTGTATGGGGCAGTACGGCCGTAGATCGCCCTCTGCCTCTACCGGCCTTACCAAAAACCTTGCCAGGTTGTGATCTCTTCAGAGAAGTCTGTGCCTTGTCCAGGCTTGAGAAAAGGCTGATAAATTTATTGATATTTTTTATCAGGTCGTCCCCGAACAGGAGACCATCGGCGGAGGGACCTGGTTCATTCTCCGCTAAATGGCTGAGTTGGGGGTCTAATTTCATCAATATGGAACGGCGACGTTCCACTGAGCAAGTCGTGTTAGCGGTACCCAGTAAGCATAAGCCCCTAAGTTGTGTCAGATCTATTGGTTGGGCCGAGGAGGCCGCTTGCTCTGAAAGATTTAAAATTTTGGTGAGCGGGCCTAGAAGGTCCAGTATGCGGTCCTGAATAGTTTTAAAGGACCTCTCAATACCCTTTTTTGAGTACTTCCCTGCTCTTGTAAGGTATTTTAGGAGCACCGGGTCTATTTCCGGGGTGACCGCAACCTTGTTTGCCACATATGGTCTGGGGCATTCCGCACGTAATTTGTTGCGGTTTACTCTGTCTAAGGACCGTCTGGTCCAATGTTCTAGGTATTGAGCCACATGGGGCAGTGGGGTCCAATCCCCCGAGCGAGGGTGTGAAATCTCATCAGGATTAAATAAGGATTGACCCTGAGTGTCCAGGATAGCTGCATGTGGCAATTCAGTGTTGGCGTCATGATAATCCGCCGTAAACCCCGTCTCTTCCTCGCCATCCAGGTCTGAATCAGAGGCCTCGGCCCTGTCAGACTCGTCGGACTCGTCATCAGACGTATCAAAAGAGTCCGGTTTAATCCGCTTGGCGGACCTTTGCCCTTTTTTGTTCTCCTTGGGGCTCAAGGGTCGTGTTGGATCAGGTACATGCGGGGTGCGGCAGACCGGTTCGGATCCTGCCTGGGGCATATTATAAACTTCCCCTGCCGGGGAGTCGAAATGCACTGTTAGGTGCTTTAGTTTTTGGGACGACTTACCCCTGGTAGGTGTGGTCCCCGAGGTGGGTGGCAAGGGTATTTGATGCGTAGCGTTAGCAGCCAAAGCTGCTTGAATGGATTTATTTATCAGGTCCTGGATTTGGACCGTGGATAGTAGGTGCGAGGCATCTACCTCCACCTCTTCATTGGGCAGTCCGGAGAATCCAGAAACGTCTTTACCAGCTGCCATTGTAACAAATAAAATATATAATGTATGAGTGAATTCAACTGGGAGATCGTCAGGGATAAATCACTGACAATCAGAGTAGGGTACTATTTAGGAATTTAGGAAGGACAAGGCAAGGGACCTGAGGGAAGTGTAATGGGGAAAAAAAAATGTCCCCAAGCTAGAGGCAAGGCACCTGAAAGAAGCGCAATCCTTTTCCAGAAGAATATGATACCTGGGGTTTTATAGATATGACGCCGTCCTAGCCAGCAGCTGCACACTCCTTCTCCGTCAGAGCGACAGTGAGAGGAAGGAGGAAGCACGGCAGCAGAAGCCCCAGCCATAATCTCACGAGATTACGGCCGAGAACGCTCTGATAGGACGCCTGGGAGTGTGAGGCGTGACGTCTAGGACCGCGCCGCTCAGCCGCGCCCCTCTCCCGTGTAAAGCCCGCGAATCGCGGCGCGCGCGCGGGGGGAGAGGGGAATTAGTAAGGAGACATGGCGCTGAGGGGACAAGTAGTGAGGACTGAGGTACTCACAAAAAACAATAAAATGAGGAAAAAACGGGCCGAAAACAGTTGGGAGTTACCACAGCCATCCGGCAGAGGGATTAAGTTACAGTTTGTCTAAAACACAACAATTACAGTATATGTAAAAGTACAGTATAATCACAAAATCAGACAAATACTTATCTCATTGCCATGAGCAGAAAGAAAGAGGAGGAGGATACCCAGACAGGCCCTTATATAGAGACTATGACCTAGGGGAGGGGCCCCCGGGGCTGCTGGGAATTGTAGTTCTAAAGAAATTGTTATTTTCTCTATTATTTTAAAAGAAAAATAAATGAATGTTATGTTTTCTGCTATGAGCATTAAAAGAAAGATTAATGCAAGATACGAAGCCTCCTGTCTGAAATATAATCACAAGTCATTTACTATAATTCATTTCAGGGATACTTTTAAGGTGGCGACTTAGGGAAGACCCACCACTCACCGTCGGGTGTCTGATGACAACATTTTTTGAAGATCTTAGATCCCCCCCCATCTACAGTAATGACACCCACTTATTATATTAAACAGGGACTCCACCTATAACAGATTTTGTCAGTTTTCACAGTTTGACTACAAGCCCTGGTACCCAGGTATGAACTGAGCACTAAAATATCATGCTCCTCCCAATGGTTGATTCAGGATACTTAATAAATCTGCCGACCCTAATATTCACTTAGCTTTGACTCATGTGGGTGCAAATATTCTGCTACACATTCAATACATGAAGGGAAAGCGAAACAAGAAGAACAAGAATACTATTAAAACTTTAGCCGTCAAGGAATCTCTTAAAAACATGGACTCCAAACTCCAGACACATACGCTGGAAATTACCGAAAATTCTATGTCTGTCAAACAAATCTCATCTCACCTGTTAGCCATCTCACCACCCCCTTCATCAGACTCTATATCACATACAGCGCTATACTCGTCTGTTGTTAAAGAAGGAATAATATCCACAATGTCGGGTCAATTAACCCCTTCTGAGGCCCCTTCTCAAAACCCTATCTACATCCATTCTAATACTGAACGCTCCCCTGAAGCCCCCTTCAATGTTACTGACTTATTCAACAGGATATCGGAAATGCTAGATAGGGGCCTCGCCCAGAACGCTGAAAAAATCACTAAGGACACCAGAGCCGACTTCCAAAGTCTTGGAAACAGGATCGAATCCATAGAACGGAAACTGGATATTAATGTCTCTAGAATCGAACAAAATACTGACCACATACAACACCTGCAAGAACAACTGGAGGTGGCCCAGGCCAGAATAGATGATTTGGAGAACAGATCAAGGAGGGATAATTTCAGGCTCAGGGGGCTACCTGAGTCCATCACAGATGTACACTCAGCTATACAGGACATCATAAAAATCCTGATCCCATCCATGCCTATTCACAAAATGGAATTAGACAGAGCACATTGATCCCTAGGCCCACCAAGAAAAGACGGCTTACCGAGAGATGTGATAGTAAAGCCTCACGATTACTCCACCAAAGACGAGGTGATGAAAAAATCTCGACAACAAGAAAACCTTCAATACCAAGGTGCAACGATTCAAATATTTTCAGACATATCTCCCTACACCATTCAGAAGAGGAGAGCGATGAAACCACTACTTTTTGCCCTCATGAAAAAAGACATTAAATACAAATGGGCCTTCCCATTCGCCTTAAAATTCTTTCAAGAAGGTGAAAGACTATTACTAGACCTGAAAATTATTTCACATGAACCAGCCATGGACACTTTACCACCGCAACAAACCTCAGCTAAAAGAAATACACCCAATAGTCCAACCTCAAATCCCTGGAATAGAGTCAAACACAGGAAAGTCTGAAATAACTCTACTAAACATCAACTGAAATGATTTCATCTTAGCTCCGGTGGTGTCCATCCCCCATTCATATAAGTTGTTGTGTTCTTTTTTTTTTTTCTCCCCAATAGGCCTTCTTTTAATATGAATTGTTTCTCAATTCTTGATCAAATTACTTATAAGGATTTCTGGTAGAGTAAGAGTTAATATTTACTGGCTCACTTATATAATTTATTTATTTATTCTTGTGGTTTTTCAATATCTACTTACCCATATGGTTCTACAATTTTTATTTTTTCCTATGGTATTAAAAAATATATATATATTTTTTTTTTTTGGGGGGGAAGGTACCATCTCTTCAATTGTTATTTTTGGGGGATCAACCCTTTGTTTTTCAAAATTTAATTCATGAACTTTTTGATTGTCGCTGACAGTCGGCGGTGAGGCCCTGAGCCTCAACCTACTTCTTGGAGCGACACTTTGTCGCCCTGACAAGTAGGAAGTTAGTCCTCTAAATGGACTACTCTAATAAATTCTGTTTGATTGAAGGAAGGAGCAAACTTCCCTTCCTTCAATCTGGGTCATGGTTTGACCTTTTGCAATACTACATCTTGCTTTGTTGTTACCATTTTTGCCTTTATTTCCATGTATCTATTCTCCCCTTCTTTTCCCCCTTTACCTTCCCACCCTCCCTCCCGGCCTACCTGCCATCACAGGTGTCTTCTGAGCTATGGACTCAGTCTTCAAGACACGATCTGTCCATAACACTCTTTACGACCCATGGCTGGCTCAAATAACACTACTAAACCCCTGCGTGTTGTGACACACAACACCCAGGGGTTGAACTCTCCTATTAAAAGACGAAAAGCCCTCCAGGCATACAAGGCGCTTCATGTAGATATAGTGCTCCTGCAGGAGACACACTTCCCAAGGCGGTACTCCCCCTCATTCCTACACTCCCACTTCCCAGTATTCTACTTATCCAACGCGGAAAACAAGACGAAAGGAGTGGCTATCTTGTTATCCAAATTTTGTAATTTTAATTTACTAAAGGAATATGGAGACCCGGAAGGCAGATTTATTTTGGTAAAAGGAACTCTAGACGAGAAGCTATACACGTTTGTCTCCTATTACGCCCCCAATAGGGGACAGAAGAAGTTTTTCTCTCAGATGCTTGAAGTCCTCCATCCTCTTATGGAGGGCATCATTATTATGGGAGGAGACTCCAACCTGGCTTTCGATTCGGGTTTAGATAAATCCAAACCAAATAATAATAAACTCATAAGGCCAACCAAAATTAGCACACAAGTAGCTCGCATGCTTCATCAATCCCGATTGACCGATATTTGGAGAGAATTAAATCCGAAAACTAAAGATTACACCCACTATTCCAATCCTCACAAATCGTACTCCCGCATAGACCATATATTAATATCCAACCATCATGTCCCAGCAGCCTCTAAATCCACTATAAAGGATGTCCCTTGGTCAGACCACTCCATGGTTCTATTAACCTTGAGAAAAGAGGACACAACTCATAAAATGTCTCACTGGACACTTAACCAGTCGATCTTAAAAGATCCCACTCTCATGGCAGAAATTGAACAATCCATAAAGGAATATTTTGAAATTAACGATACTAAAGATATATCCCCCGAAACCTTATGGGCTGCCCATAAAGCTACAGTTAGGGGAAAAATAATACAAATTGCAGCCAAACTTAGAAGACAAAAGAAATTGACCATAGAGAAATTGGAAGAGACCTATTTAGAGTTACGTAGAAAACATAAATTAGACCCTCTCAGTGTTCCCACCCACGATCTTGACGCTGCTAGATCGGCCTTAAACCTAGCTCTGACAGCAAAATCAGAAAATGATCTAAAATGGACAGGTGCCAGGTTCTACCATTTAAAGGATAAAATAGATCCAATGCTAGCACACAAACTATCTCCCAGATTTAAATCGAGAACCATCCCTAAGATAAAAATGGCAGATGGTACCCTTACCCTAAATCCTCGGCGGGCGATGGGGGCCTTCCACGACTTCTATTCCAAGCTCTACGCTAAGGATGGTAACTTTTCTTCGGACAAAATAGGTGAATATTTGAACAGCCTGAATCTTCCCAGGTTGACAAAGGTTCACAAGGAGTTGATGGAGGCACCCATTTCAGCTGAGGAAGTTATGTCAGTGATCAAAAACTTAAAATTAAACACAGCTCCTGGCCCTGATGGATTCTCAGGGTCTTATTACAAAACATTTCCTATCATTCTATCACCCTACCTAGCACGATTTTACAATCATTTGACTGAGGGCTCCCCTATAGATAAACAACTTAATTTGGCCTATATTTCGTTGATACCGAAACCCGATAAAGATCATAGCCTAGTGGAGAACTATAGACCGATATCCCTCATTAATAACGACCTAAAAATACTTACTAAAATAATAGCTAATAGGATGTCTGCCTTCTTAGGTCAATACATATCCAAAGATCAAGTAGGTTTTATCACAGGGAGACAAGGCCCGGACCAGATCAGGAGAGCTATTGATCTTAATTCTTTAATGTACTCGGGGTGGTCTGGAAGCACTAGACAAAGAGGTATGCTTCTCTCACTTGATCTCCAGAAAGCCTTTGATTCAGTATCTTGGCCATTTTTGTTTTCTGTTTTGAATCGTTGGGGGTTTGGTTCTAAATTTTTAGGAATCATCTCCGCTCTCTATTCCTCCCCTGAAGCTAAAATCCGGTTACAAGGCATATTCTCGGAATCTATAAATATCCAAAGAGGCACAAGACAGGGCTGCCCTTTATCTCCTCTGATATTCGCTATTGTTATTGAATCTCTGGCCATAGCCATCCGAGATAACTCGAATATCAGGGGAGTTCATTGTAATAAAAAAGAACACAAATGCGCATTATTCGCAGATGATTTGCTACTCTTCGTGACCTCTCCTATGTCCTCCCTTCCGGAAATTTTCTCCCTGCTAGACGAGTTCTCTAAAGTCTCGGGTCTCACGGTAAACATGCCTAAATCTAGGGCCCTTAATATTTCTCTTTCAGAACCCACAGTGTCCCTCTTGAGAAACAAATATACTTTCAAATGGGACTCTACGTCTACTAACTATTTAGGTATCAACCTGACCCCAAATTTCCAGAATTTATACTTAGCCAATTACCCTCCTATGTATAGGAAACTCGAGAAGGACCTTACCGAATGGGGAGCGCAGAAAATAGGCTGGATCGGCAGAATTAATTCTACCAAGATGACTCTCCTCCCGAAACTCCAATATCTTTTTCGATCCCTTCCGATCCCGATAATAAAAAGCCATCTAAAATCCTTTCAAGGTAAAATCACCAAGTTTATCTGGAACAAAAAGGGACCCCGTCTTCCCTCTCGTAGTCTGTTTAACTTACCTGAACAGGGAGGTCTAGGAGTGCCAAACTTGTTATGGTATTATCAATCCGCGAGGTTAGCGCAATTATCGGAGGTTTACCTTAAAAATAATCGCCCAGATTGGATAGAAATAGAAGAACAGGCTTCCCCATTGTCCACAATTGAAGAACTCATGTGGCGCACTCCTAAAAGTAGACCCCCTATACTATCCCCAACCTTATCACAAGCATTGGTATTATGGGATTCACTTAAAAGCAATCCACTCTTAATTTCTAGAGGCAAACCTTTGTCAAGTATCTTTCTCGACCCATCTTTCTTCCCCAAAACGGAAGTGGACTCCTTCAAATGGTGGCTTGATAGGGGGGTGTACCGCATTGGACGTTTCTTTCAACATACAGGTCCTCTTCCTGAGCAATTCCTTATAGACAACCTTTGCCCCCCCCCCCCCTCTGAAAGATCCAGATTACACCAAATACATACCTTTGCTCAGAAACTTTGGAACGATAAAACAATTTCTGGCCTTTTGACCCCATATGAACACAAATGCGAACAAGCTCAGAATAGGAAAGGTAATATCTCTATCATCTACAAATCTCTTGCATCAAATAACATAAAATTACCTCATATGCTAGCTTGGGAAAGAGAGCTTCAAGAGGACTGGGACTTGGTGGACTGGCAAAAAAACTACTCTAGATCTCTTAAGGGTTTTAAGAGTCCATCCCTCATTGAAGCTAATATAAAAATTTTCACTAGATGGTACTCGGTCCCATTTAAATTGGCCACCATGTATCCGTCATCCTCACCACTATGCTTTAGAGGTTGTCAAGGAATAGGCACCATGATCCATACTTGGTGGGAGTGCCCTAGGATACGGGGATTCTGGAACAGGGTATTCCAGATTATCAGGAGAGTTACCGGTTGTAACCTCCATCAATCTCCTGCAATAGCCTTATTGAATGGACTAATACCACAGAGCTCCAAGGCCATTAGACAGCTGATTCTATTTATACTGACTGGCGCCAGAATCACTTTAGCGGCTGCATGGAAGAAACCGTTGGTTTCCATTTTACACATGAAGAGAAAGGTTACATGGATTATGGAACAAGAAAAAAGAATTAACTCTATGTTAGATACCTCTACCCAGTTCACTGAAATTTGGGAACCTTGGTTGATTTACATGGGAATCTCCCACAACATGTAAGTTTAGTTTTGGCTCTGGACTCAGACTGATGTAATCCTATGGCAGGTAGGCCCACCCTCCCTTTCCCTTTCCTCTCCTTCCTCTTTCCTCCTTCTCCCCCTCTCTTTTCTTTATTTTTATTCTTTCTCTTGAACAGGAGATATTCATTACATATCATATTCTCCACTGGTCTCAGGTAGTGCTGATTTAGTTTAACTGGATGTATGTATTAAATTCCTTGTCTCCTTTTAGGTTTATAAGTTAAGAGTTGATTGAGAGATGTTTCTCTGGACAACATTTGGATCCAATTTTTTTGACATCAGGGGGGGCTGCCCCCCCTCTTCGACACAGATTGCTCCCGGTGGGGGTGTCGGGGGGAGGGGATGCCCCCGGAAACCTATCCTCTCCACGGTTCGGTATGATTTATTCCTTACATATATTTTAGTTTTATGATCTCAGCTTATAATAAAAGTTTTATAGATTGCTCAGTAAACAGCTAATTTTAGCCCTAAAATGTTGTCGCTACCTCTACTGATTCCCATCCCTCCTGATTATACACGTTTACACTCCCATGTTAAACTTACCAGGTATATAGTTGGGACATTGGGGGGGGGGAGGGAGAAGAAGGGGAAATCTAGTTAAGAAATGTAATCTATTGTTTACTACTATAATTGTCAACACAATGTTTCCTGATGCATTTATTGTATTACGTTTATTACTCTGTATGCTCTTTATTTTATTATAATAAACTTAAATTTAAATGAAAAAAAAAAGAAAAAAAATAATCTATTGTACAGGCCCAGTATAAGGGTCAAAAAATAATTATAGCGGTCAGATGAATAGCAACTCATTTCTCCCCTATATGTGTATCCTGTGATGTTACTCATATATACATAATTATGCAAATGATAATGGCTGCTATATTTATGCAAAAAAGGGTGGCAACCAAAATGGCAAGATATAAAATCTGTCATGTTACCCCTGTCAGTGATTAATAAGGCGAGAATGCTTTCAATTGTTGAATACCATACATTTACGTCATATATCCATAAGGGTTTAAACAAAAGTATTATAATATACTTTGTTATTCATCTTGCAGAGGTTCCTGCAACAGGGATATGACGAAACCCGGAGCCAGCAGGACAAAAACAAAATAGTCCGCTCCCTATTGCGGGAGTTACGTCACGTTCATGGCCGCACACATGACCACATGGCCACCCTAAAAAAGTGGTCAGACCTAAAGAGGCGCCACATGGACCGGGTCAGACAGATCCGAGATGAATTTCATCCAGGTAAGTTATTGGTGACAGTTATGTATGGTCATATGTAATTAACCTTAGGGCAGATGTTGTTAACCCAGACGCCATGTTGTGGTAACATATATCACCACCCAAGGTATTCATAGTACTGTTGAAAAAAGACATTATTCCATCAAGTTAAACCATGGAATTAAAGTGGTGGTGTGGTGGGTTAAAGGGGGAAGGGGTGGTATTTTATAACTCAATTACCACTAAATTCCTGTGCTAGGCGTGGGGTTATCATAGTAATCCCGTGTACTCCATCAGGCCCTTTTTTTAACATGAGATCGTCAGAATAATACAAAGGAAACACAAACAGCTCATTTTACCATGGTGGCAGCCCAGCTCACACTCAGTCCCCTGTAGTGCCAGCAAGACCCTTTAGTATAACATTATCCCATTGGTTAACTGTCTATATAAATAAATTTGTATTCATATACAATACAGCAGAGTACACAGAATTTGCATACGTTATTAGAAATCATTTTTACATATATGAACATTGTGTTATTATAGGAGCTCCTCTACCATCTGTGTGCCCCAAGCGCACAAGGCGACAGGCCGCAGAGGAGGAGGAGGAGGATGAAGAGGAGGAGCAGGAGGAGGATGCACAGGAGGAGCAGGAGGAGGATGCACAGGAGGAGAGGGATGAGGAGCAGCCAGGGCCCTCCCAGTGTTTACCACCCCCAGCTCCTGTTGAGGAGCAAGAAGAGGAGCTGCAACCCCCCCCCCCCAAACTCCTGGTGAAGCGGGTGATGGAGAAGAGGAGCAGGAGGATGAGACGGTTCCTGTGAGCCCCAGGCAGGAGGGTAAATATGTGCACAAAGATTAATAACATTTCAACAATAAGATGTAGATCTAAAAATGGACAGCATTTAAACCTAATTTTTTTTTCTTATATCCTAACAGTTTTCAAAAAGATGGAGGAAAATTACTGTCTCATCCAGAGGACCAATGAGAAAATCCTCTCAAATCGCCGGAAAATGCGATTATTAGACCTCCAAAACCAACAGCTGGAGCAACAGCAGAGGAAGAATTTGGACGCGATGGCTGAGCTTCACAAGCTCGTGCAAAATTACATGTAAAAAGTTTTTTCTTGTGATAAAAAATGTTATTCTTTTAAAATGTTTCCTTTCTTATTGAGATTGTTAGGTTTTTCAACACATCTAACTTCATAATAACCAAAAACATGTTATACTATTATTTTATTTAACACAAACCTAAGACAAACTAAAATACACGGACACAGACACTACTAACACAAACTAAACTGTTGAAAAATTACTATAACAAAAGCTACAATATATATATATAGATATAGAGAGAGAGAGCGAGAAAGAGAGAGTGCTGATTTGCTCTTGCAGACAGGCTAATGGTTGCAGTATAAAGGCCGCAAACCAGGGTTTAACATAAAGTTCAGTCTTTTAGTCACACTTGCTGTTACGATCCGGTCTGGTAGCTTGTAGTGGAGGCTGTTGGTGGATCCGCTGTGCCAGAGAGGTCATGAAGCATTACTCAGCATGAAGGCAGCAGCAGTAGTATTAAAATATAATGTAATTATCACACAGGCAAAATTTACAAGCAGTAGTGGTAATAGTACTAGATATCATCTAAACACTTGAGCAAGACTTGACAGCAGCAGTAGTGGTAATAGTAGTATATAGTGTTAAATAACTCGTGACATAGGTGTTGTGAGCAGCAGCAGTAGTAGTAATAGTAGACAATATAGTGTCAAATCACTCAGGCAAGAGTGGAGGGAGAGCCAAGGAGAGAGAATGAATGACAAGGGACCCTTCAGCGCCCTGAACCGACGGCGGGTGCCAGAAAGTCACCGCCAATCCAGGACTCATTCATCTTGATGAATGTGAGTCTGTCCACGGAGTCTGTGGACAGATGGGTCCTCTTGTCCGTGACCACCCCACCTGCCGCACTGAATGTTCGCTCAGATAGTACGCTGGAGGGGGGGCAAGACAATAACTCCAGCGCATACTGAGCGAGCTCGCGGCAGGTGTCCAATCTGGCAACCCAGTACTCCATGGGGTCGTCGGTGCTCATACTTTCAGAAGCACCGACGGACCCCATGTAGTCTGCCACCATGTGGGCCAGCCGCTGGTGGTGACTGCTGCTGCTGCTGCTGGTACTGGGTCGCTCAGATTGGAAGAACATCCTCACCTCACACATTAGGTCCCCTGCTCGGCTGCTGCTGGGTGCAGCCACCTGCTGGGTGAGATGAGGGGGGACAACTGGAGGCCGGGGAGTTGCCTGCTCCAACCGGCTGACTATGCGTGCCTGCAGTTCCTCCATCCGGTGCTGCCTCCGGCTGGCTGGGAGGAACTGCTCCAGTTTCCCCTTGCATCTTGAATCTAAAAGGGTGGCCATCCAAAATTCATCCCTCTCCTTGATAGTCTTAACCCCGGGGGTCCCTCCTGAGGCATCTCAGCATGTGGGCAGCCATGGGGAAGAGCACAGCCCGCTGTGACTCCTCATGGCTGACCGGGTCCATGACGTCTGAGTCTTCATGCTGGAGGCGCTGCTGCTCGCGCTCAGAGATGCCCAACCCCCGGACTATCGGTGCCCCCAACACCGGCTCTCCCTCCTGACCAGGCCCTGACTCCAGGACGTCACCACCAGTAACCTCCTCATCATCATCATCATCCTCCTCCTCCTCGTCCTGGGCCTGGTCTTGGTGGAGCAGTGTTGCCTACTCCTGCTCCACCAAGGCACTCTCCCCAGCTTCGAGCAGGCGATCTAGTGCCCTGTCCAGCAGGAACACTATAGGGAGCACGTCATTGAAGCTGACATGCTCCCTGCTGACCATCTTGGTCGCCTGCTCGAAAGGGGCCAACACATGGCAGACCTGGTGTATCTGCCCCCACTCCGCACTGGTGATGTACGGGAGTGTTTGTGATGGCCCAGCAATGCCTTGCTCCAGCAGGTATTCCTTCACCGCCCTTCGCTGCTCCCATAACCTCTCCAGCATGTGGAGGGTGGAGTTCCACCGCGTCACACTGTCCACAATCAGCCTGTGAAGGGGCAGGCTGTTGTCCCGCTGCAACTTGGACAGGGACGCGGTAGCGGTTGGGGAGCGCCTGAAGTGGCTGGCAATCCTACGTACCCTTAGCACAATGTCACTCAACCCGGGATAGGTGCGCAGGAACTTCTGCACCACGAGGTTAAGGACATGTGCCAGACAGGGCACGTGGGTCAGACTGCCAGCCTGGAGGGCGGAGAGTAGGTTGCTGCCGTTGTCACAGACAACCATACCTGCCTGGAGCCTTCGGGGTGTCCTGAGCCTGAAGTGCGGTCAGCACTTCTTGTCCACTGTGTCTCCGGTCCCCTAAACTAACAAGCTGGAGCACGGCCTGACAGCGCACGTGCCCCACACTTGAGTAGCTACGGGGGCGCTTGCTGTGAGGCTCAGCAGCTGCGGAGACAGTGGCTTGAGGGAGACCAGCAGTTCTCCCCTGGACACCCCGGGGCGGCACCACAAAATATGATGCCGCCGATGCCTCCCCGGTGTCTCGGAGGGAAACCCAATGGGCCGTGAAGCTGATGTACCGGCCCTGCCCATGCCTGCTGGTCCAGCCATCCATTGTGAGATGCACCCTGTCGCTGACAGCGTGATCCAGCGACAGGGTTACATTCTGCACAATTTGCTGGTATAGGGCAGGGACACCAGTCCTGGCAAAGAAATGGCGGCTGGGGACACGCCATTGGGGTTGGGCCTGCTCCAATAACCCTTGCCAGGAGCCCATTGAGGGAACGCACACAGTGTTCAATCCATTTCTCTGCTATCGACCCCTGCTCCAACAGCAGTCCAATTTTAAATTGCACTGGAAACAGAAAAGCACAGTTAGGGGTTTTAACACAAAAATTTAATCACAGATAACAAAAGGCAGCTCCAAAAGCAAATATGCCAGAACAAGATAATGATGTGCTTTGAGCATCCCAAAGAAGACCCCCAAAAACAAAAACTCCAATGCAGCAAAAAAAAAAAGTTTAACAATAAGGCCCTGTTAATATGAAAATAAAACTGAATACATTCCTCAAATAAATAAAAACCCATTAACAACAACCCCTAAAACAAAATCCAGTTTTATTTAAAAAAGGAGCCTTGCCACAGAAAAAAAAAACAGTTTAAACTGCAATAAAGGTTCATAATAAAAGTCACCACAAAAGAAAAAGATCATCCCTGAAACAAAAGCCAATTTGCAGCAAAAAAAAAGAAGTTCAATCTAAAGCTGGATACACACTTTTTTTCCTTAAGGCCGCGTACACACGATCAAATCTATCTGCTGGAAACGGTCGGCCCGACCGTCCCAGCAGACAGATTCGACCGTGTGTACGGGCGAGCGGACGGATTTGGCCACCCGACAGATTTCAAAGCATGCTTTGAAATCTGTCGGCTGGGAACCCGTCTGCCCGACATGTCTGCTGGTTAGTACGCTAACCAGCAGACATGTCTTCTCGCACACGCGCCGAATGGTTTCGACGCATTGCGCGGAAGCGTTTTACTTCCTGGTGCGGTGACGTGGCGGCGTCAACGTCACCGCCACGTCACCGCGCCATCTGGCGGCGGGGATTTTGGTTTGATCGTGTGTACACGATCAAACCAATATGTCCCCAGCAGACAGATTTGTTCAAATCCGTCGGTCCGACCAATTTGAACAAATCTGTCTGCTCGTGTGTACGCGGCCTTAGAGTTACCAAAACCATATAATTTAAGGTCAAACCTTAAAGGAACACTAAAGAATTTTTTTTTTTTTGTAAAATAACAAATATGTTATACTTACCTCCACTGTGCAGCTCGTTTTGCACAGAGTGTCCCTGAACCCTGTCTTCTGGGGTCCCTCGGTGGCTGTCTCAGCTCTTCCTCGCAAGAGCTTCCCACCTTCATGCGAGCGAGCATGGAGGAAAGCTTCTGCGGGCGCGCTCCCGTGATACAGTGGCGGGCATAGCCGCCGACTGTATCACTTGGCCCTGCCCCTAGGCGTGCCGCATCATCAGATGTGATTGACAGCCGCACCAGCCAATGGCTGCACTGCTATCAATCCGTCCAGCCTAGCCAATCAACGGCCAGGCTGAGAACCGAAGAGGATCATGGGGAAGCGCGCGGGACTTTCGAGGGGTGAGGTAAGTAAAACGAGGGTTCAGGGGGGCCGCTTCCTGTCGGATGTTTTTTCACCTTAATGCATAGGATGCATTAAGGTGAAAAAACATTTACCTTTACAACCCCCTTAAGGCTACTTTTACACTAGGGCATCATGGGCTTTACCGTTGTTTCTGTGGAGCTTTTCGGCCTCTAGGGGGGTGCTTTTAACCCCCGCTAGCGGACAAAAAAAGGGTTAAAACTGCCGGCAATGCACTGCTACATTGTCACTTTGCTGGCGGTTTGGAAGCGCTGCCAATTGGTTTCAATAGGCAGGGACACTTTAGGAGCGGTATGTACAAAAACTGATTTGTATACCCCAGAGGTGGAGTGTATTTCCTCGGTGAGACTTTTAAATTGGGAGACTGGTTTATAAATAAAGATAAAGAACTGAGCGGTCGTCAATTAAGTTATCAAAAAAGTATCAAATTTTATTAAATGTTGTTCGTAGACAACACATTAAGGCCAATGCAATGCTACAACGTTTTTATAAAAGCATCCAAATGACCAAAAGAGGGGTAATACAAATAGGGGCACACAAAGTACAGAGGCATTAAACATCAATAATAACAAAATATACAAGAAAATACAATAGCGACAAAAAATGCAAAGAAACCCTCAAAGAACTGTCTGTTACGATAAGGACAGATATGCCAACGTTTCGAGGCTATGCAGAGTAATGCCTCTTCATCAGGGCCAGGGTGATGCAATGAAGTCGCAGTACAATCGATGGATATATATGTAATATTTTCTCAGGAGGAGATAAAAAGTTGCTGTCTTGCCAGATGAGACAGTGTGTCCTATGGTCATTAAAACAAAATTGTTGAAAAAATATCCTCTCATGGGAGACAGATGGTCTTTAACGTGGTCGGTGATCCTCTTGTTGCTGCAGCCAGGAGAAAACTGACGTGTGTACAAAAAGGTCCTATTCACACACAATAAAAAACAATATATTCTCAAATTGAATGGCCCACTTCTTTACAAAAAGACAATCTAATAAAAAAGAACTGTTTAACCTAAAATAAAGGCTCTAACAACAAGCAATGAAAAACAAAATGAACCCCCAAATTTAAAAAAATAAAAAAAATACTACAGTAGAATACAAAAGCCAAATAACAAAAAGTTGCTATAAATGGGACAGCAAACTGAAAGCAACTGCTAATCTTGAAGTGTGACTTTTTTTTTTTTGCCATCTGCCATGTCCCATTGTAGAGATTCCCTTCACTTTCTTTCCCGTAGTCACAACAGGAAGTGAGTGGAAATCTCTCCAAAGTGGCAACAGGGTCACCAGAACTAGTGTACTCTTCTGAAGATTTCCCATCTATTCGTGTTCTGATGTCAACCCAAAATTTGGAATTCTCTTACTTTCTCTCTTGGTGATAGGAGTAAACGGGACAAATAGAGACGGTGAATTTCCCTAACAGGGAGCACAGATAGCATTAAAAACCTGATAGGTGATCTAATCACTCTCCATCCTATCCAAAACTAAATACAATGGGCCAGATTCATAGAGCAATTACGCCTGTCTAACTGGTGTTAGACAGGAGTAATTTCAAATTTTGCGCGCCGTATCACTAGTTTGAATCCTCAAACCATGATACGGCGGCTTCAGGCTTCGATCCGAGAGGCTTACGTCTTCGTAAGCCTTCGGATCTACGCTGCCATCTATTTGCGGCCGCTGGGAGGAGTTCGCGTCGTTTTGATGCGTCGGGATATGCAAATGTTTTTTTACGGCGATTCCCGAAGATACGAGTGGTCGTCGCAATCACTTTCGTCTATTTTTGTGTACGTAATGTTAGAGCAGCTTTTTGCTGCTCTAACGTTACGTAGCCCATGTTAAGTATGGCCGTCGTTCCCGCTTCGAATTTATTTAATTTTTTTTTTGTTTACGTAACTCGTTCGGGACTAGGATCGCCCGTAAACGACGCTACCTAAACAACGAATGACGTCACGACGTGATTTCGCACAATGCACGGCGGGAAATTTGCGAACGGAGCATGCGCAGATCGATCGCCGCGGGAACGCGCCTAATTTAAATGATTCACGCCCCCTACTCGTCTATATGGATTGCGACGGGAGAAATACACTACGCCGCCGTCGTTTACTGGACAAAATCTACCTGAATTCCACGTAGAGCCAGGTAAAAAACGGCGGCGTAGTGTATTTCTGATACGCTACGATAATCCATTTCTGTGTGAATCTGCCCCAATGTTTTGCCTACATTTACACATTAAATCAACCAAAGCAAAAATAAAAGCACCCAATAAAAAAAGAAAAAGGCAGTAAAACAGTTCATTGGTAGCAAACAAAAAAAGGGGTATACAGTAGTTTCCTTCCTAACTGACCCTGAATCTCTCGTTATGCAGTTTTGACAACTTTCCCTATTCTTTCCCTGCTACAGCTTCTGTAGACCGACACTAGGCCTGCTCAATGCATTCCCTTTTTTCCCCTTTATAGTGAAGAGACTGGCACATAACAAAGAACTGGTCATACCAAAGCAGCTGACCAAAGTTTAAAGTGTATTTTGTATACGTGTGGTTGGCGCAAGTGGAATATATAATGATTTTGTGGGTGTGCTGCAATTTAGGGTTGTGGAATGGGTCAGATTACCAATGCGGTGTTCTGTCCCACATAAATTTGGGGTGTGTAGTGAAATTGCGCTGCCCTATTTTAATTGTTCTCTAACATAAAATGGTTTGTATTTACCTTCTTTGGTCACTTGGTGGTACGTTTCCCTACAAAGGCAATGCACTCCACTCAGCTCAAATGTGTGATTAAACCAAAATAAGTATATATATATATATATATATATATATATATATACCGTATTTATCGGCGTATACCACAGACTTTTTTGCCCTGAAAATCAGGGCAAAATCGTGGGTGCGCGGTATATGCCGATAGCCGCTTTCCTGCGTCTATTTCGAATACTGCGCTGGTATAGCACAGTACACTCGGGTATAGTTGGGCAGACTCGGCTCCTCTCGCGCTGATGTCCTGGACGTACAGGACATGAGCGCGAGAGGAGCCGAGCCTGGGAAAAAATGTGTATTCCGCGCCACAACCAAATAATTGGTGAACTCCACTGTTGTGAAGATGTAAAAAAATATTGTGCTGCTCCTCAGTGATATAGTATGTGACTATAAGAAGTGATAAATAAAAGAAACGATAGAGGGCGCCACTGGGACTATATAAGAAAATATTCACTCGTGGTGACTATGTGATTAATTGGATACCATAAGTATTAGAACAATGGAACAACAATAATAGGGTCTAACAATAGTTAGTAGGTGATAGTAATAAATAAACAATGGTAACGTCCACCTGGAATCCCAAACACATAAATAAAACAAATAATAATAGTAGGATGTCGGAAAAATCTTCTTATGGAAAAATGGTTGGAAAGAGTCCGTGCACAATTATAGCAGGATTGTGATGTGCTGATTCTGGGATGTGCAAGAGCCTTCACCAATTGAATAATTCGTGTTCCACCTCAGGTGCTGGGGAAGTGCTAGATGCTTACCAGATGATTAGACCTCTCTTTTAAAAGTAGGTCTGATGGGCAGGTCAGGATAAGTGCCTGAACACTAGGGGCATGCTGGATCACGTAGTTCCACAATACTAGCAGGTACGCTCATAGATGCATGGAAATATGAATGAAAAATATCATGGTACAATAACGTTTTATTAAAATCAAAATAAAAATGCACACATAGCCGAATGGCCTCCTACCCCAGCTAGTGCCTGCCTGGCACTGGGAGTATAACGTGTCACAGCTCCTATCTCCAATGAACCACCGAAGGTTGTAGGTAGCAGACAGGTCCGGGCTTGGTAGTCTCAGGTAGGCTCAGACGGAGGGCTTGTAAGTCGTGCAGGATGCCAGAGAAAAAGCCGCCGACATATGTTTCGCACGTTGTGCGTCTTCAGGGGGGCGTGTCTGGCTGCTAAGGTTTGTGGGATTTGTAGGCTGCGATGGACTCTGCGTGCTGCGTGGTTCTGGAGCGGAGCGTGACTAGCGCTGTCATTCCCAGGGCCACGCTTGTGCACAAAACAGATTGCCTTTCTACACAAAAGATTTTCTTGTTTTTTACAAAACAATGCCACAGCTAAAATTACTCTAACTGCCTTATAATCAGACAAATAGATTACAGACTGCAAGGCCATATAGACTTATACAGCTTATGAAAATAATATATAAAATCAATATAGGTAAAAAAACCTGGATATATAAAGGGATGATATAAATACATCCCCTATTTGTACCTCAACTTAATCAAATACCAGATAGATCTGTATTTTGTCTAAAAAACTGTCTACAAAGAGGGTAATTCTACTTACTATCAAGGGGAATTTATTGAGAGCTAATGGTGACATCTAGTGGTCATCATGTGTATTGTGTGTTACTAATCCTAAAAATACTTGGTGTTCCTATATACCTTAGGTTAGAATACTAATGATTTGGTTGTTTTCTCTCCTTTATTTGCAGGTCTGGAGGGTTTGGGAAAAGAAAAGGGAAGATTGATCCTGAATTGTTTAATGTTAATCTCTCATTTGATTTTTTAAAAGATTAATCATTCGACAGGAAACAATTCAGGTCTAGTTCTATGTTCATTCCCAAAGGGTGCATAGTCTGGGCTTTATGTATCCACATTGTTTCATTTTGGGAGATACTTTGTCTTAGATGTGTCCCTCTCCAATGTTTGGATACATGGTCTATGCCATAGAAAGTACATTGTGTGGGGTCACTATGGTGTTTGTCTAGAAAATGTCTGGACACGCTGTGGTTAGGAAATTTGTTTCTAATATTCGCCAGATGTTTATTGATTCTGACCCGCAATTTGCGAGTGGTTCTCCCTATATATTGTAGGGGGCATGTACATTCAAGGACATAGGTGACATGATCTGTATTGCATGTCATAAATGGTAAAATCTGAAATTCTTCTTTGGTCGTTTCAGATTTGAATTTAATACGCTTCCTAGGGTCTCCTGCTCTGCGGGTGGTTTTGCAGGCCTTGCACCTAGTGCAATAATGAAAACCTGGGATATCTAAAAAGGTTTTTATTTTTTCTGGTGGATCCGGTACATTGCGTGCAATTTTGTTTCTCAATCCTGGCGCTCCTCGATATATGAATTTGGGTGTTTCTGAGATGGTACTTTGGAGATCTTGATCTTTCATCAGGATTGGCCAGTGTTTTTTATATATGGCTTCTATTTCTTTGTATTGTCTGTTAAATCCTGTGATTAGTGCTGTCTCTCTCCTTTGTTCTTTCTTTGGTTTTGTGATCAGAAGTGATTGTCTATCCATGTTGGCAACTTCTCTTTTGGCCTTTTTTATTGCTTTTTCTGGATAACCTTTTTCTAGGAATCTATCTGTCATCTGGCTTGCTTGTGCATGATAATCCTCTTCTGTTGCACAGTTCCGTTTTAGCCTCATCAGCTGTCCTTTAGGAATGCCGTTCAACCACCGTGGATGGTGGCAACTTGTTATTGGAACGAAGCCGTTCCGATCCGTTGGTTTGAAGAAAGTTAATGTTTCAAAACCTTCATTCTTTTTCCTGATGGTAAGATCTAAATAATTAATGGATATTTTGCTAATTTCCGCTGAAAACTTAAGTCCATACTTGTTGCGATTCATAGTGGAGACAAATTGAAGTAAATCTTTCTCTGGACCTTCCCAAAATACGATCACGTCATCAATATACCTTTTATAGTATCTCAGCGACGTGTCTCGCTCATGGAAAATAGATTCATTCTCCCACTTGTTCAGAACAATATTTGCTACACTGGGGGCATAGCGTGCTCCCATCGCTACGCCCACTCGTTGAGTGTAGTATTGATTGTGGGCCCAAAAATAATTATTGTTCATAGCCAATTGTAGGCCCTTTGATAGAAATTTGATTTGTTCTGTGGGCATTTGTGCGTCTTGGGTTAATGCCCATTCTACTGCATGAATCGCATCTTGATGTCGTATATTTGTGTACAACGACTCCACATCTATCGTTGCCATAATTGTTTGTTGAGTGGCTGTCTGTTTTTGAATATCCACTATTAGATCACGGCTATCTTTTAAAAAGGAAGGACTTTGGCTGACCAGAGGCTTAAAAAAGTGTCTAGATATTCTCCCAATCTTGAGAAGAGTGACCCAATCCCGCTGACAATGGGTCTTCCAGGGGGAGTGACTAAATTTTTATGAATCTTTGGGACTGTGTAGAGCACTGGGATTTTGGGTGCACATGGAACTAGATAATTGGCTTCCTGTGTGGATAGAATGTTCAAAATAGATCCTTCTGATACCCAAGTTTTCAATTTTTCTTTTAGTGTTGAAGTGGGATCACTTTTCATTAGTAGATATGTTTGTCCTTCATTGAGTTGGGACTGCATCTCATCATAGTAGTATTTACAATCTAGGATGACTAGGCCTCCGCCTTTGTCAGCTGGTCTGATCACTATTTGTTTGTTTTGTTCAATAGATTTGATACCTTCTTTGATTCGAATATTTGACCTTTTATTCTGAATAGGTAATTCTCTTATTTCATCTTGGACCATCTTCCGAAAAACTTCTATGTGATGATTTTGATTTTTTTGAGGATTGAATACTGATTGGTTTTTAAGATTACTGTGTACATATGGTTCTAGATTGGTTGGAATGGTAGTATTTTCTTTTGGGGTCTGTTTGGCGAAATATTTTTTGATGTTTAATTTCCGAATATGTTTTTCAATATCTATAAAGATTTCAAATTTGTCCAAATTTTTTGCAGGGGCAAACTTGAGACCCTTATGCAGTACTTCTAACTCTTGATTGGAGAGCCTGCCCGACTATTCACGAGTGTACTGCGCCTGCATATACCGAGCGCAGTACACTCGCGTATAGTCGGGCAGGCTCGGCTCCTTTCGCGCTTACGTCCTGTACGTCCAGGACGTCAGCGCGAGAGGAGCCGAGTCTGCCCGACTATACCCGAGTGTACTGCGCTCGGTATATGCTGGCGCAGTATTCGAAATCGGCGCGGGAAAGCGAGGAGGACGCCGCAGAAGGACGAGGAGGAAGCCGCAGAAAGACGAAGAGGACACCCGAAGCTGCAGACGGACGCCGGACCCGACGAGGAGGACACCCGAAGCCACCGATGGACGCTGCGCAAGACACCAAAACTGTAAGTACAAAAAACTTTTTTTCCACAGGAATGGGGGCAACTTTAGGGGTGCGCGCTATACGCGGGAGCGCGCTATACCCCGATAAATACAGTATATATATATATATATATATATATTAAACCTCAAAAAAACGTGAAAACCTTTGTCAGGTGATACACCGAAAACCTTATAACTCTAATTTTTCATAAACAAATATTCCATGGATGTGCTATTAAAAATTATTCAAAAAAAGTTCATATAGTGGATAGTCCAGTTGTTCCCTCTTCCTATGTGATTAGGTGTGCTTATACCGATATATTCCTCTATAGTGTATATAGATTGTGCCAAACCGTTACCATTTAGTGGTATCCCGTCACCGTTAAGATTGGTCACTCACCAGATATCATGTCAACCACAGCCTGTGGTTCATTCGTCAGGATAACCACTCCTATAGGGTCTTCCTTCTACTATCAGATGTTGTAATTGTGGAATGCCGTCCCCTCCTGTGAATTCTCACATAGAAAGAATGGTGCTCCACATGGTGTAGTATATTAAAATATTTTGATGATGCAAGTTTGCTTGCGAAACATAGAGGCTGCTGGACGATTTAACTACCAAAACAGGCTGTAAGAAAATTGGGAAACCATAAGGAGACGGCTTTGTTTACCCACTGACAGTTTATGCATACACGGCTGGAGAAGCTTGGTGCCGGCGTATAGGCACAACCAAATGTGAGTGCAATACTTACCGTATTTTTCGCACTATAAGACGCATTTTTTCCTCCCTAAAAAATAGGGGAAAGTGTCCCTGCGTCTTATGGAGTGAATACTGCGCAGGCTCCGCCCCCCCCCCCGTCGCCGCCGATGTGTCAGAATACAGACACTCGGCTTCTGTGTAAGAGAGAAAAGACAGGATGTGAGACAGGGGCATACCAAGTGGAGCGGGGGGAGGTGGACTGCCCCAAGTGCCAAAACATGGGTGGTGTCAGCAGCGTTGCTATAATGGTGCGCTCCACACCCGGGTGAGTTGACACCCGCAAGATGTGACACCATCCTGCAAGTGACAAGAGCCCTGGCTGGCTTTTTGTTTTCAGCTGGAACACCCCCGGCGCTGTGGTCTGGTCCAGTATCACTTCCTGCCTCTTTCCACTGGCCGCTGCTGCTGCTGCAAAATATGTCCTCAGTCCTCCTTCTTAGCTGCTGCCTGGGTGTATCTGACGCTGAGAGACAGCCAGAGGGGGTTGTGCAAGGTGAGCTGGTGATAAGGGGGGTGGGAGGTGTGGGCTGGCATGGTATCCACTGTCCATCACCTGAGCTGTTGTGATAGAAGAGGCTGAAGGGGTGTTTGTGTCTGTCCTGCCACCCTGAGCTGATCTGGGAAGGGGGGGCGGGTTGCTGTGTGTCCACCACCACCACCCAGGTATAGTGTAACTGAGCTGATTTGATAGGGGAGCTGGTATTACTGTGTCCACCACCCACCTATAGTTGTAATATAATATTAAATATTTTAGTACATCATTTGGTTCAGAATACTTTTTTTCTTGTTTTTCTCCTCTAAAACCTGGGTGCATCTTATGTTCAGGTGCGTCTTATGGAGCGAAAAATACGGTACTTGTTTTTACTAAATAAACACTTTTATTTTAATATACTACACCATGCTTATAGGAGTGGTTATCCTGACGAATGAACCACAGGCTTTGGTTGACATGATATCTGGTGAGTGACCAATCTTTTTTTTTTTTCCCCCACCCCTGCCCCCCCCCCCAAACCCTCATCCTCCCCCCCCCTCCTCCCAGGATCCTTGGCTCAGCAGGCTGGCTAGACTAGGTATTCATACGTTTTTTCTCTTATTTTTTTTTCCCCTGGGTATCTATGTTGTTTCCGTTATACTCTCAATTGCTCCACATAGCTCCATGTTTTTTTAAACTCCTTCCACTTGTTCCATTTTTCCTGAACATCCCTGCTTTCTTCAGCAATGCTCTCCTTCAGATCCTCCATTCTATGGGCCAGATTCAGGTAGATCAGAGCATCTTTGCTCTGGAGTAACGCATCTCATTTACGTTACGCTGCAGAAATTTTAGGAGCAAGTGCTGTTATTCATGAAGCACTTGCTCCTAAAGTTGCGGCAGCGTATCGCAAATGAGCCGGCGGAATTCAAATTGGGCGGGTACGGGGCGCGTATTATTTAAAATAAGCGCGATCCCGCGGCGAACGTACTGCGCATGCGTCGAGTGTGAATGCATCCCAGTGCGCATGCTCAAAGTTCTGTCAGTGAACGTCAATGACGTCACGTCCCCATTCATGAATGTTTTACGCAAACGACGCAATTTGTTTTTTTTCCGACGCGATGACGACGCCTATACCTAACATAGGATATTCCACTAGGGGGCTGCTTTATCTATACGCCGCGTATCGCTTCCGGAAACGTCGTAAAGTCACTGCGTCGCGCCCGAAAAAGATCGTGAATTGCCGATTTCCGCTCATTAACATATTTTTTGAGCGTAAATCGGCGCCATTTTTAAGTTGAAGTAACGATGCGATGGCGAAATTCAATTACGCCGATCGCATCGGAACTCCAACCTGGCGTTTCTTGTTTTCTGGTTACAGAAAACAAAAACGCCGGCTTAAAGTGACAGTTAGGCTGGCGGATCCATTGATCCGCCAGCCTAACTCTACCTGAATCTGGCCCTATAAGTTTCCTCGACTGCGTCTATCCACTCCCATATCCGGGGACACTCAGTATTCTGGCAATTTTTTGGTATGAGCCGTTTTGCTGCATTCAATAAGTGTGGAACTAATGACTGTTTATATTTTTTAACACCCTCGCAGCTACCGTGGAAAAGTACAGTCCAAGCATCTCTCTTTAACTCTATACCTGTGATCTCTTTAATATGTTTCAACACCCCTGCCCAGAATTTCTGAATTTTCGGGCAGGTCCACCACACATGCGCCATTGTCCCTCTATCCGCACATCCTCGCCAACACTTATCTGACTGACCAGTTCTGTAATGGCGGGTTTTGTCAGGTGTAGTGTACCAACCCGAAATGCATTTATAATTAGTTTCAGCCGTGCGCGTATCTATGGCAGAGGAATGACTCAGTTTCATTAATCTAGCAAACGTGTTTCCCCCCCTAAGTGTTCCCAATTCCTGTTCCCATTTCTGTACGAATGTGGGTTCCCCCTGTGCATCCATCCTAACCAACATCTTATATAGTTTTGAAACTGTGCCCTTTGGGTTATCCAGGTGACAGATTTTCTCAAGTGGGGTCAACTCCTCCTCTGTCCGTAATGGTTTTGGGAGGTGTTGAACAAAGTGATAAAGCTGAGTGTAGTGCCACTTATTTAGTTCCCATATATCTGTCTCAGGGTCCTTTCACACGTGCGGACCGTTCGTCCGTTTTTAGACGTCCGTTTTTTGACCGCAATGCTTTCCTATGGGTCCTTTCACACGCATCCGCTAACGTCCGTCTCCGTCAAGCTCCGTTTTTTTGAACGGAAGAAAACCCTATTTTTCTTCCGTCAAAAATACGGAACGGACGAAAAACGGACGTTAGCGGACGATCCGTTTAACATCCGATCCGCTAACGTCCGTTTTTCATCAAAATATGTAATAGAAAAAAAGTTCTAACCAAAAAAAAACGGATGAAAAAACAGATGAAAAAACGGATGAAAAAACAGATGAAAAACTGATGAAAAACTGATCAACTGATGATAAAAAACGGACCTAAAAAATCGTCCGCACGTGTGAAAGGGCCCTTAGATTTCAGCTCTTCATATGTCCTAATTTCTCCGTCTTTGATTATATCCCCTAAGTGTATTTGTTCTGTTCTAATCCAATTCCCCCCAATTTTTTTTCCCCTGGTGCAAAATACGGGTTTTCTTTTAAGTTTAATAGTGGGGAATTAAATTTCCTGTCTGTTTGTGTCAGTGCCCTGTCCCATATTCTCAAAGTGTCTCGTGTCAATTCACAAGCGTTTCGATCCAGTGCTCTACATTGTGTGGGAATCCAAATAATGTTACCTAAAGTTACTTTAGCTTGTGTACTTTCTAATTGGACCCATCTTTTCTCAATTCTATTCCTGGCCCATTCCACCACTCCTGACAAAACAGCTGCTTGATGGTATTTCCTAATATCAGGCACTGCTAGGCCCCCATATTGCTCCTCTTGTTTCAAGATTGAAAGGGAGATACGATGTTTTTTGTTTTTCCACACGTAGTTCACCAGTATAGTTGTTGAGGATTCGAAGGAACTGGGGAGGTAAGGCTATTGGAATCAATTGAAATTGATATAATATTTTTGATATTATTGTCATTTTCAACATGTTTATGCGGCCAATCCAAGAAATAGGTTTATTTATTATTTTTTTCACGTCGCTTTTTATCTCGTTTAACAGGGGGATGTAGTTTATTCTATAGATTCTATAGATTCTATAGATCTGCTTATCCGAGTTTCTCCTCATTGGCTCACTGGCTGTGATTGACAGTAGTGGGAGCCACTGGCTCCTGCTGCTGTCTTAGCCAATGAGGAGGAAGAGACCCGGGAGAGCTACTGCTCTTGTGCCCATCGCTGGATTGAGATGAGGCATGGGTAAGTATTAGGCCCTGTACACACGATCAGACCGGTCCGATGAGAATGGTCCGACGGACCGTTTTAATCGGGGCCACCGCTGAAGTGGTCTGATGGTCTGATGTGCGTACACACCATCAGTCCAAAATCCGATCGGGTCAGAATGCGGTGACGTAGAACACAACGACATGCTGAAAAAACAAAGTTCAATGTTTCCAAGCATGCGTCGACTAGATTCTGAGCATGCGCAGGTTTTTGGTCCGATGCTTTTGTGTACTAACCATCGTTTTGGTCCGACGGTCAGGTGTCCATTGGACAGATTTTAAAGCAAGTTTTAAAATTTTGGTCCGATGGACAACGGTCCGATGGGCCGTACACAGGATCAATTTGGTACGATGAAACTTGCCCTAAGGCCAGTTTCATCGGACCGGTCTGATCGTGTGTACGCGGCCTTAGGGGGCTGGGAGGGCTACTGCACACAGATTTTTTTTTTTATCTTCGTGCATAGAATGCTTGTGTTTAGATATTCTGTCTTTCATTTTATGTGTAGTTTCACTGATGTTTTCCAACTTGCTTGGACATTTTAATAAGTGCATCACATAGGCACTTTGGCAGGTGAAATAACTCTGATGTCATTCTACTTGCCAGTAAGTGGATGTGTGAAAAATATGTCCCTAATCATATTGGATTATATGGTAGGATTGCCATATGTCAGATGAAAATTATAAATAATTTGCCCTAGCCTGAAGAGAGAAAGAAAACTATATGTGAGATTTAGTATGGTAGTGCCCTGCTAAATGAGACATATGAAGTAATGATGACAATGTTGGCAATAAAATTATAGCCTTATGTTGAAGAGATTGATGGGCACTGTCAATTTGGTTTTAGGAAGAATAGGTTGACTGTAGATTAGATTTTTTTTTTATTATACACGATGCTGGAAAAATGTGTTGAATATACTTTTGTATAAATGTCTAGATGTATGGAAAAACTCAAAACACCTTTAAGAGCCCTATTGACATTTACACATTACCTCAATGTGTGGTAATGCAAATAACATACTGTACTGTGTTGTGATACCAATAATTTTGAATTGTACCTAATGCAGAGGAAATGTACCTACATTGAACCATGCCACAATGCACGTTAACACATGGTAGTGTGCTGCAGTGATTTGCGTTAAAAAAAAGGTCAGCCCTGAATCTCATCAATTTCAATTGACTACCTTAAAGGGGTTGTAAAGGTTAGTTTTTTCTTTTCTAAATAGGCTCCTTTAAGCTAGTGCATTGTTGGTTCATTTACCTTTTCCTTCGATTTCCCTTCTAAATGTTTTTTTTCTTTGTTTTCTTTGTCTGAATTTCTCACTTCCTGTTCCTCCTCAGTCAGCTCTTCTGTCTCACTAACCTCCAGCCATAACAGCTCGGATGATGGGGGCAAGCTTACTGAGGACAAACAGGAAGTGAGAAATTCAGACAAAGAAAAAAACATTTAGAAGGGAAATTGAAAGAAAAAGGTAAGTGAACCAACAATGCACTAGCTTAAAGGAACCTATTTAGAAAAAAAATGGACCTTTACAACCCCTTTAACATAATGCACATTAATGTGTGATATAACACTTGTTAATCCTTCTCAATTAAGTAGTTTGGTGCTAATGGTATTTTGATTGGGTGCCTTACTAGATTAGGTAGGGTAGCTAGGAGATCATAGGCAGTTTTTTTGTATACCATGCATTTTACAACAGCTGGTGTAAGATGGGAAGTGTTATACAGTATAAAATGTTGATGTGCATCTGTGCTTAGAATATGGACATTACATGCATGTATATATTCCTAAATAGGCTTGATCGTCAGGTTCAGATTCAAGCTTGGATTAACAGTGAATCCAACTTGATTGTGAATATGGCAAACTACTATTCCCACCCTCCATTGATAGTACAGTAATAATAATGTAATCTGACACACTTTGAACTTTGGGGTGTGTAGTGAAATTGCGCTGCCCTATGTTAATTGTTCTCTAACATAAAAAGGTTTGCATTTACCTTCTTTGGTCACTTAGTGGTGCATTTCCCTACAAAGGCAATGTACTCCACTGTGCTCAAATGTGTGATTAAACCAAAATAAGTATATATATATATATATATATATATATATTGTGACAGGGTACACGATTGTATGTACACCAGTGAGAGGCTGGAAAGGTCAGTTTTCCCTGCCCTGGAAGGGGTTAAGCCTGGCCAACAGGTAAACCTCCTCTCTTCCCCTATAAATTAACAGTCACCTGGTAAGGAAAGGGGAAGTGTGAGCTCAGTGTGAGAGGTATGCTGAGCTGGACGGACAGGTTGGAGACTGTCTGCATTGAAGGAACAAGGTCTGTCACCGATTTGTTTATTTGGACTGGTTATTTTGTTTGTTTTATACTGGAGGCTGGAATAGCCCCTCCAGTACAGTGTAGTGAGGGACACTACTGTCAGTTAGCCTCCTAAATTGGAGTAGGCCATTTTGTTTTGTATTATTTATTTTGAGTGCAATAAAGCTGTATTTATTGCTTAACCACTTAAGGACCCCCGCACGCACATATACGGCCACAGAATGGCTCGTACAGGCACAAGGGCGTAAATTTACTTCCCCGCCTAAGTGCGGTTCGGGGGTCCCATCGGGACCCCCTCCGCGGCGTGCGGGGGTCCCCCTGGCTCCGGGAGCGATCCGGGATCAGCGGGCGGATGTCGGCGAATACCCGCCCCCCCGCGATCGCTCCCAGCCAATGGGAGCGCGCTCCCATCCTGTCAGTTCCTCTTCCTGTGTTTACACAGGAAGGAGGAAATGATGTAATCTCTAATCGCAGCGCTGTTTCCCAGCGCTGCTGATGAGAGAAGACATCACAAGTAAGTGTGCACCAACACAACACTGACACACACTCACATAGGCATATTAACCCCTTGTGATCGCCCCCCCACCCCCCCTGTCACAGTGTCACTGAATGCAGTGATCTAATCACTGCATTTAGTGTCTTTGTGACAGGCAGTGTAAAAAACAGTTAGTGTTAGGTTCAGGATAGCCCCCCCACCCCCCCTAATAAAGTTTTAACCCCCTGATCACCGCCCTAGTTAACCCTTTCACTCCCTATTGCCAGCGTCACTAAGCGATCATTTTTCTGATCGCTGTATTAGTGTCGCTGTTCCCGCTAGGTAGCTATTTTTTTTTTTTTTTATTGCGATTTTTTTTTTTTTTACTAAAGACATGTGGCTAAATAAATTTTGGCCTAAATGTTTGACCAAAATTTAGTTTATTTGATTTTTATTTTAACAAAAAGTAAAAAATAGTGTTTTTTTTTCAAAAATGTCGCTCTATTTTTGTATATAGCGCAAAAAATAAAAATCGCAGAGGTGATCAAATACCACCAAAAGAAAGCTCTATTTGTGGGAAGAAAAGGACGCAAATTTTGTTTGGGAGCCACGTCGCACGACCGCGCAATTGTCTGTTAAAGCGACGCAGTGCCGAATCGCAAAAACACCTTGGGTCATTTACCAGCGTATTGGTCCGGGTCTTAAGTGGTTAAGATCAGCGACTTTGCTGCATTGCATTACCGCTATTTCTGCGACGTTGTCACAAGTGGTGTCAGAAGTGGGATATTCGCTGTTGTACCGGTCAATTTACAGTTACAGTGGCCTTAAAGGTACAGGACCCAGAAAATGGAAGATATTGTGAAAGCCCTGTTACAAGCTGTCTCTGTGCAGCAAGAGACGCTGCAGTACAACAGGAGACCAACAGGCTCCTGACTTTGCAGATTGAAGCTTTGACTGAAGCACAAAAGTCAGACCATGCTATTCTCAAAGCAACCCTGGATCAGATGACTACCCAAGGGTCTTCTAACCCACCAGCAAGGGGGGTAAGCCAAATATGTGCAAGCAGCTGTCTGCAGAAAATGACCCCGGGTGATGATGTGGAGACTTACCTACTGGCGTTCGAACGGACCGCTACCCGAGAAGGCTGGGCCCCGGAACAGTGGGCTGGAATCATTGCACCCTTCCTCCTGGGAGAAGCACAGAAAGCCTATTTTGATCTGGATGAGGTGGCTGCTGCAGACTATCCCAAACTGAAAGGAGAGATCCTGGCTCGCTTAGGGGTGACTTCCACAGTGAGGGCCCAGCGTTTCTACAACTGGAGGTTTAAAGAAGGAAAAGCGCCAAGATCCCAGATGTTCGATTTAATTCATCTGGCGCTGAAGTGGCTCAAACCAGAGACTCAAACCTCTGCACAGATTATAGAAGCGCTTGTACTGGACCGTTACGTGAGAGAGCTTCCAAATGGCCTCCGGGAGTGGGTCACTCAGGGAAATCCCCTGGACTGTGATAGTATGGTCGCACAAGTGGAGCAGTACCTATCTACCAAAAGTTTGGACCGATCTCTCTCTAGGACGATCGGGAAAATACAGAGACCAAGAGACCGGAGGAGTGGAGTGGAAGCAGACTTCGGATCCGGAGCCCGTTTCTCCAAAACAGACTTTAGAAGTCAAAACCCTGGGAAAGAGGACCACCCTAGGAGAAACTCCATAACTTGTTTTGAGTGTGGCGCCAAAGGACATGTCAGGGCGAGATGCCCCAATCTTCCTGAGCCAATGCAGTGTGGACTAGGGGAAGATTCCTCTGACTTTTGTGGGCTCATTTGTTTAGCAGGCCTGGTAGAAGGGGGACATACCTTCCGAGTACCTGTCCTGCTGGACAAACAAGAGACAGTGGCCCTGGTGGACTCTGGCAGTGTCCTGACTTTGGTAGCCAGTAAATTGGTAAAACCTTGTTGGATTCAGAAGCATAGAACCATGGGGGTGTTGTGTATTCATGGGTGTACTGTGCGGTATCCTACTGCCAACATAGAAGTGTCAGTACAGGGCAGTTTGGTAAGGATCGTAGCTGTGGTAGTTCCTCGTCTACCATATCCTTTGATAATAGGAAGGAATTTCCCTAATTTCCACGCTCTGTTACAGCCCCCTGTGAGGGGAGAACAAGGGGAACCTGAAGTGGAGCAGAGAAATACAGGGGTCCATGAAGTATTTCCCTTTGCTCATCCTGACTTGTATATCTCTAATCCAAAAAGAGGTAAAACAAGACGGGAACGCAGGGAGAGCAAGCTAAGATTTAATAGGGCTGTCCAGGAAGTCCTGTTGAATCAGCGTGGGGAGCAGTCCAGGAGAGGCGGGGCCCCACGACAGACAGAAGATGAGGCAGAGGTTGGTCAACCGGAACCCGCCCCAGAGGCTACCAGTGAAGACGATGAGGGGGATACAGATATCCTGGATATCTCGGGTAGTGGCTTTGGCCGTGACCAGGCAGATGATCCCCTGCTGCAGGAAGCCAGGAGTAATGTTGTAGAGGTTAATGGGGTACCAGTAGAAGGGGTAACAGGAAAGGCCTATCCCTATTTTATCCTTAAAAACGATCTTCTTTACAGAGTAACCTCCGATGAGGGACAAGAGCTTGAACAACTGGTTGTGCCTTCATCATACACCCGAAAAATCCTGGATTACTCTCACTCTCATCTGCTGGGGGGACACTTAGGGGTGGAGAAAACACAAGAACGGGTGCTCAGGAGGTTCTTCTGGCCTGGGGTATATGAGGGGATTAAAAGGTATTGTGCTTCTTGCCCAGAATGCCAGCTGGCATCTCCCAGACCGAAGTTGAGAGCCCCACTCATACCTCTCCCCATAGTTGACGTTCCGTTTGAGAGGATTGGCATGGACCTAGTGGGTCCCTTAGAGAAAACAGCTCGAGGGCACCAGTACATCCTTGTCATCGTCGATTATGCCACCAGATACCCAGAGGCCATTCCACTACGTAAGGCGAATGCTAAAAGTATTGCAAAAGAGTTGGTTCAGATGTTTACACGGGTGGGGATACCCAGGACATTGCTCACGGATCAGGGGACTCCGTTTGTCTCCCGTATTATGAAAGAGCTGTGTCAGCTATTTAATGTACAGACTCTGAGAACGTCAGTGTATCACCCCCAGACAGATGGGTTGGTAGAAAGGTTTAACCGGACCCTAAAGGGGATGTTGAGGAAAGTCGTTAGCAGGGATGGGAAGGATTGGGACTTGTTACTTCCTTACCTGTTGTTTGCAGTTCGAGAGATTCCCCAAAGTTCTATGGGCTTCTCCCCGTTTGAGCTTTTATATGGTAGGCATCCCAGGGGTATTCTGGATATGCTAAAGGAAACCTGGGAAGAACAGGGGGTAACTGGGACCAATGTCCTCCCAGTATGTTGAAGATATGCGGGTGCGTATGGCTCAGATTGCCCCTCTTGTTCGCCAGCATATGGAGCAGGCGCAGAGTAGGCAGAAGTCCTACTATGACCAGAGGGTCCTAGTGAGACAGTTTGAAAGAGGGGACAGAGTAATGGTTCTAGTACCCACCGCAGAAAGCAAACTTCTAGCACAGTGGCAGGGACCCTATGAGGTGTTGGAAAAAGTGAGCCCAGTAAATTATAAAGTTAGTCAGCCGGGACGCCGGAAGAAGGAGGCCGTGTTCCACATAAACCTTCTTAAGCCATGGAGGACTAGAGAGGACTGCATGGCCGCAGTGGGGGACACCACACCTGGTCCACAGGCACCTAGTCCTTCGGTGACAATCTCTCCAGAGCTGACACCTGAGCAAATAAAAGAAGCTAGAGGCTTGGTTGAGAGGAATAACGATGTTTTCTCCCCCAACCCTGGACAAACCCGAGAGATTACCCATGACATTATTACAGAACCAGGGGTTGTCATAAGAGTGAAGTCTTACCGCATTCCGGAGGCCAAGAGGGAAGCTGTAAGGGCTGAAATCAGGAAAATGCTTGAGCTTGGAGTGATAGAGGAGTCTCATAGCCAGTGGTGCAGCCCCATTGTTCTAGTGTCCAAACCTGATGGGTCCATCAGGTTTTGTAATGACTTCAGGAAGTTAAACGAGGTGTCTAAGTTTGACGCCTACCCCATGCCTAGGGTGGATGAACTAGTAGAGCGATTAGCCAAAGATAGGTTCTTCACCACGTTGGATCTGACAAAGGGTTATTGGCAGATCCCATTGACAAAGCACGCCCGAGAGAAGACAGCCTTTGCCACTCCTGATGGCCTATTCCAGTACAGGATCATGCCTTTTGGCCTCAATGGGGCTCCAGCCACTTTTCAAATGCTAATGGATAAGTTGCTCAGGCCCCACACTGAGTATGCAGCCGCATACTTGGATGATGTGATCATTCATAGCCCGGACTGGGAAAGCCATCTGGATAAAGTACAGGCAGTCTTGGACACTCTTAGAAGAGCGGGTCTGACAGCTAACCCCTCTAAATGTGCCTTGGGTCTAGCAGAGGCTAGATACTTGGGTTACCTGGTTGGCAGAGGACTTGTTAAACCACAAATGAACAAGATAGGAGCTATACAGAGCTGGCCCAGACCATTGAGGAAAAAACAAGTCCGAGCTTTCTTGGGGATTGTAGGCTACTATCGGAGGTTTATTCCTCACTTTGCTACGAGGGCTGCTCCGCTCACTGACCTTATTAAAGCCAGAAGTCCAGACACTGTAAAGTGGAACAGCGAGGCTGAGGAAGCCTTTGCTGGTCTGCGGGCAGCGCTTTGTGCCCAACCTGTGCTTGTGGCTCCTGACTTTGGAAAGGAGTTCTTTCTCCAGACCGAGGCCTCAGAGGTGGGTCTGGGTGCAGTTTTGTCCCAATATGTGGATGGTGAGGAACACCCTGTGCTGTATTTGAGTCAGAAGTTGTTACCTCGAGAACAGCGCTATGCCACAGTGGAAAAAGAGTGTTTGGCGATCAAGTGGCAGTAGAAACACTCCGCTACTATTTGTTGGGCAGGCGGTTTACCCTCGTCACAGACCATGCTCCGTTAAAGTGGATGCACACCAACAGGGACAAGAACGCTCGGGTCACAAGGTGGTTTCTGTCCCTACAGCCCTTTACTTTTGTGGTACGACATAGGGCAGGTCTCCTCCACAGTAATGCAGATGCTCTGTCCCGAGTACATGGGTTTGTAGAGATGGCCGCTTCCCACCCAAGTGTTAAGCTGGGGGGGAGGATGTGTGACAGGGTACACGATTGTATGTACACCAGTGATGCAAAATCCAAAAAAGACAAAAGAAAATAAATCACCGCTCCTGGTGAGACCTGTAGACGATCAAGGATAATTAGATTACCAAGGTGCTGGCGATGCAAATAGCAATGATGATGAAGAAAAGAGGGAAGGACGGCCGCACTCCAAGGATTTTCAAACGAAAAAAGTTGTCTTTATTGTAAATCCAAAAACATGTACAGTCACAGCAATCACAGAAAACAGGACATCCGACGCGTTTCGCACTCGATCAGTGCTTAGTCATGACTAAGATATTTTAGTTATTTTTTCCAGGGAAAAGTACAAATCCCTTTTACCTGCCCGATTTCTTTTTTGTTGAGATTTATATTTAAGATTTCTGATTTTGTTACATTGATCTTAAAATTCGATATGGCCCCATATTCTTGTAATACCTCCATTAACCTAGGGATTGTACTAAGTGGTTTTAAAAGATAAAATATGATATCATCGGCGAAGGCAGACAGTTTATGCTCCTCTTTTCCTGCACTTACGCCATTGATATCGGGGTCATTTCGAATCGTGGCTAACAAGGGTTCCAAAGATAATATAAAGAGCAATGGCGATAATGGGCAGCCCTGTCGGGTTCCATTCTTCATTTCGAAAGCCTCCGATAATGTTCCATTTACTTTGATTTTTGCAGTAGGGAAGTGATATAAAGTTTTTATCCATCTAATCAACCTATTACCTAGACCCATCATCTCTAGATTCTGCAGGAGTGACCAATCTTAACGGTGACGGGATACCACTAAATGGTGACGGTTTGGCACAATCTATACACAATCTATAAGCACTAATCGAGTGCGAAACTTGTCGGCTGTCCTGTTTTCTGTGATTGCTGTGACTGTACATGTTTTTGGATTTACAATAAAGAGTGCGGCCGTCCTTCCCTCTTTTCTTCATCATCATTGTATGTACACCAGTGAGAGGCTGGAAAGGTCAGTTTTCCCTGCCCTGGAAGGGGTTAAGCCTGGCCAACAGGTAAACCTCCTCTCTTCCCCTATAAATTAACAGTCACCTGGTAAGGAAAGGGGAAGTGTGAGCTCAGTGTGAGAGGTATGCTGAGCTGGACGGACAGGTTGGAGACTGTCTACATTGAAGGAACAAGGTCTGTCAACGATTTGTTTATTTGGACTGGTTATTTTGTTTGTTTTATACTGGAGGCTGGAATAGCCCCTCCAGTACAGTGTAGTGAGGGACACTACTGTCAGTTAGCCTCCTAAATTGGAGTAGGCCATTTTGTTTTGTATTATTTATTTTGAGTGCAATAAAGCTGTATTTATTGCTTAAGATCAGCGACTTTGCTGCATTGCATTACCGCTATTTCTGCGACTTTGTCACTATATATATAATATATATATATATATATATATATATATATATATATATATATATATATATATATTTAAACCTCAAAAAAACGTGAAAACCTTTGTCAGGTGATACACCGAAAACCTTATAACTCTAATTTTTCATAAACAAATATTCCATGGATGTGCTATTAAAAATTATTCAAAAAAAGTTCATATAGTGGTGTATATATATATATACTCTATATGGTGTATATAGATTGTGTATAGATTGTGCCAAACCGTCACCATTTAGTGGTATCCCGTCACCGTTAAGATTGGTCACTCCTGCAGACTCTAGCCACTTAAGGACCGCCGCATGTACATTTACGTCGGCAGAATGGCACCGACAGGCACATCAACGTATATATACGTTGGTGCCTTGGGGGGGATCGGGGGTCCGATCGGCCCCCCCCCCCGTACATGCGGCGGTCCGCGCGGCTGCAGGAGCGATCCGACAAGTGGGGGCGGCTATCCGTTTTCATCCGCCCCCTCCGGATCGCTCCCAGCCAATGCGCGCGCCCGCCTGACCTGTCACTTCCTCCTCCTGTGTAAACACAGGAAGGAGGAAGCGACGTGATCTCTCCCTCGGCGTTTGTTTCAAGCGCCGCTGAGGAGAGATCACTACAGAACAAGTAAGTCCTGCACCAACACTACACTACACACACACATTTAACCCCCGCGATCGCCCCCCCCCCTCCCCCCTGTCACAGTGTCACTGAATGCAGTAATCATGTATGATTACTGTATTTAGTGTCAGTGTGACAGACAGTGTGACAGTCAGACAGTCAGTAGTGTCAGGGTAGCCCCCCCCACCCCCCCAATAAAGTTTTAACCCCCTGATCACTGCCCTAGTTAACCCTTTCACTCCCTATTGCCAGCGTCACTAAGCGATCATTTTTCTGATCGCTGTATTAGTGTCGCTGTTCCCGCTAGGTAGCTAATTTTTTTTTAATGCGATTTTTTTTTTACTAAAGACATGCGGCTAAATAAATTTTGGCCTAAATGTTTGACTAAAATTTAGTTTATTGTTTTTTTATTATAACAAAAAGTAAAAAATATTGATTTTTTTTCAAAAATTTCGCTCTATTTTTGTATATAGCGCAAAAAATAAAAATCGCAGAGGCGATCAAATACCACCAAAAGAAAGCTCTATTTGTGGGAAAAAAAGGACGCGAATTTTGTTTGGGAGCCACGTCGCACGACCGCGCAATTGTCTGTTAAAGCGACGCAGTGCCGAATCGCAAAAACCCCTTGGGTCATTTGCCAGCGTATTGGTCCGGGTCTTAAGTGGCTAGAGATGATGGGTCTAGGTAATGGGTTGATTAGATGGATAAAAACTTTATATCACTTCCCTACTGCAAAAATCAAAGTAAATGGAACATTATCGGAGGCTTTCGAAATGAAGAACGGAACCCGACAGGGCTGCCCATTATCGCCATTGCTCTTTATATTATCTTTGGAACCCTTGTTAGCCACGATTCGAAATGACCCCGATATCAATGGCGTAAGTGCAGGAAAAGAGGAGCATAAACTGTCTGCCTTCGCCGATGATATCATATTTTATCTTTTAAAACCACTTAGTACAATCCCTAGGTTAATGGAGGTATTACAAGAATATGGGGCCATATCGAATTTTAAGATCAATGTAACAAAAGCAGAAATCTTAAATATAAATCTCAACAAAAAAGAAATCGGGCAGGTAAAAGGGATTTGTACTTTTCCCTGGAAAAAATAACTAAAATATCTGGGCATAAAGCCAATGAGGAGAAAGCAGGGGCAGGGCCTAGCCATAGTCCATGTGTAAATGGACAAATAAAGCAGCGACACAGGAGCAAGTCTGCTCAGGTGCCCCATAGCAAGTTGCTTTCTATGTGGGCAATTGGCAGGAAAAGGGGGTCAGGAGCACCAGCGGGGGAGCCGAGAAGAGGAGGGTTGGGGTTGCTCTGTGCAAAACAACTGTACAGAGCAGATAAGTATAACATGTTTGTTATTAAAAAATAAAAATAAAAACAGCCTTTAATTTCACTTTAAACTGTTACCCTCTATGGGGCAGTTCGGGAGTATTGTCTCCCGTACTAAAATTGTTTTTTTTTTCCAATGCAGTAAAGCTGGCCATAGAGGGATACATTGTTTTTTGATCAGCTATCCAGCTGATCCAAAAAATGAATGAATTCCCCTATCCACAATTATTTATTTTCAGGTCCAATGTAAGACAATTATTACAAATATAGGCCAAGCATGGTACAGTTTGTCATGTTCTTATATAGCGTGCAAAATAAAAAAAATAAAAACTGAGACTTAACTGAGACTCATCATATAGACAAGCCATGTGGTATAATTAAGCTTGTCAGACAGGGGGTTTTAAGGGAGAGTAGCCTGTGATATCACCTGAACCTGGTCGCCAACTGCAGAATAATGGAGAGGATACTGAGAGTTATCAGCGTTATTGTATTCTATATGTATTCTGACAGCGGGGTCTCCTTGAATACAGTGCTATTAGCTGATTGGCTTCATGCGCTGATCGAGTGAACATTTTCCAACTGTCTCGTTTGAGAGAAAATGATCATTAGATTGAATTCTTTGGAGCAGAAACAGCCACAGATTTATCAAAATTCAGCCAGTCCCTGCTGAAACGGCTGAATTTCTGTCCATCTATAACCAGCTTAAGACTGTTACATTCTAGCGAGGGTAACATAATAATATAGATTGATAAGGGTACACTCTTTGTATGTTTTTGTGTGGTTATATTTGTTTTTATGTGTAGCAATGGACAGGGGCGGACTGGGCCAGGTGGAAAGAAGGATATTTCCCCCCAGGCCGCTTACATTATCTTCAAAAGGGCCACGGTACAGGCTGTCTGTAATTTTTTTTTTTTTTGTAGAACTCGGCCTCGGAGGCTGACGATTGGCTGGCTGCTGGTGGCAGGCTGCACTGCATTGTGGGAGTTGTATTTTGGCCGCGGCGACCGCTGATTGGCTGGCTGCTGCACAGGCTGTACTGCATTGTGGGAGTTGTAGTTTGGCCTTGCTAAACTTAAGGAACTTATCAGCGCAGCAAACTACAACTCCCACCTCCCAGGAGCCATAGGGCCAGGCAGGTCATGTGACACGTCAGGGGAGGGACACGGTACGAGCGGGCTGGCTGCAGAGACTTGACAGAGAGAGTGACACAGACTGACTGAAAGGCTGCAAAAGTAAGATGACATGCCTGTCAAAATTTTATCACTGTACTGTATGGGCACCAGCAGACTCAGCCAGCCACTCCCCCCGCCATGAGACTCAGCCATGAGTCCCACCCCCCTGTATGGTGCGCTGTGTTTCTCCTGAGTCCTGACTGAGATGAGGTCTCTGTTTCATCCGCTCTTCCACCCGGCCATTTGTCAGCAACCCCCCCCCCCCCCCGTCAGCCCCCCTCCTCTGTGAGCAACCTCCCTGTCAGCAACAACCCCCTGTCAACAAGCCCCCCCTCCGTCAGCAACCTCCCCTGTCAGTACCCCTCGGTGTCAGCAAACCTCCGTGTCAGCAAGCCCCCCTCCCTGTCAGCAAGCCCCCCTCCCTGTCAGCAAGCCCCCCTCCCTGTCAGCAAGCCCCCTCCCTGTCAGCAAGCCCCCCTCCGTGTCAGCAACCCCCCTGTCAGCAAGCCCCCCTCCCTGTCAGCAAGTCCCCCTCTGTGTCAGCAAGTCCCCCTCTGTGTCAGCAAGCCCCCGTCCCTGTCAGCCCCCTCTCTGTGAGCAACCTCCCTGTCAGCAAGTCCCCCTCTCTGTCAGCAAGCCCCCCCCCCCTGTGTCAGCAACCGCCCTGTCAGCAAGCCCCCCTCCCTGTCTGCCCCCTCTGTGTCAGCAAGTCCCCCTCTGTGTCAGCAAGCCCCCCTCCCTGTCAGCCCCCCTCCCTGTCAGAAACAACCTCCCTGTCAGAAACAACCTCCCTGTCAGCAAGCCCCTCCCTGTCAGCCCCCCTCTCTGTGAGCAACCTCCCTGACAGCAACAACCTCCCTGTCAGCAACAACCGCCTGTCAACAAGCCCCCCCCCTCTGTCAGCATCAACCTCCCTATCAGCAACAACCCCCTGTCAGCAAGCCCCCCCTCTGTCAGTATCAACCTTCTTGTCAGCAACAACCCCCTGTCAGCAAGCCCCCCCTCTGTCAGCAACCCCCCTGTCAGCAATTCCCCCTCTGTGTCAGCAACCCCCCTGTCAGCAAGCCCCCCTCCCTGTCAGCAAGCCCCCCTCCCTGTCAGCCCCCCTCTCTGTCAGCAACCCCCCTGTCAGCAAGTCCCCCTCTGTGTCAGATCTGATGGATAAAAAACCTATAGAAAAAAACGATCGTCTGTAGGCACGTCCATCGGTTAAAAATCCACGCATGCTCAGAATCAAGTCGACGCATGCTTGGAAGCATTGAACTTCATTTTTTTCAGCACGTTCTTGTGTTTTACGTCGCCGCGTTCTGACACGATCGTTGTTTTAACTGATGGTGTGTAGGCACGACTGATCATCAGTCAGCTTCATCGGATAAATCCATCAGACCGTTTTCATCGGATGGACCAATCGTGTGTACAGGGCATGAGTGTGGATGTAGCACTCGATTAGATTAGATTACTCTTGTTTAGCCCAAAGCTGAACAAGAGAAATCAATGGGCCAGATTCCCGTAGAATTGCCGCTGGCGTAGCGTAAGCCATTTACACTATGTCGCCGCAATTTAACAGAGCAAATGCCGTATTCCCAAAGCACTTGTTCCGTAAGTTGCATCGGCGTAGTGTAAATGGCTCTGCGTATCCCCGTGTAATTCAAAGGGGGCGGCTTGTATTTAAATTAAGCGCGCCCCCGCGTCGATCGAACTGCGCATGCGCCGGCCTCAAAAATAGCCCAGTGCGCATGCTCCAGCTCACGTCGGAAAAAGTGAATGAAACCGACGTGAGCGTCGTTTACGTAAATCCCTATTCACGAACGACTTAGTAAAACAACGTAACCGACGGAAAAAGACGACGCTGACCCGACGCCATACTTAACATGGCAACGACGGAACTTCGTAAGGTTACCCCTCATATAGCAGGGGTAACCTTACGCGTACTGAAACGACGTAAACGACGACTGGGCGGCGTAAAAACTTTCGGGAATCTTCGGATTAGGCTTATTTGCATAGGCAAATGAGAAATCATCGTAAAGGCCACCTAGCGGCCAGCGATGTCATTACATCTACGATCCGACAGTGTAATTGTTTTACACATGTCGGATCTTTACTGTATCTATGCGTAAGTGATTCTAGGAATCACACGCATAGATACCCAGTAAAAAAAAACAGATACGACGGTGTTTCCTGGGAAACGCTGGTGTATCTCTTTTGAGAATCTGGCCCAATGTGTGTATGGGTAGACTTAAGCTGATCATACATGGTTCGAAATTTGTCAGCAGGGACTGGGCAAATTTTGATCCATGTATGGGCAGGCAATCGACTTGGGTACAACCATTCTGTCAGATTTTTCTACATGCGATTACTACCAGTAGCTATAGCTGCAAGCAGTAATCATTGTATTCTGCCAGCCAGGAAGGCTCCACTCCCCCACACCCCCCACCAGCAGAACACAATAGCGCTACAGGACGCAGTCCCCCATTAACACGGATGCTTCGTACACACGACCGGTTTTCCCGATGGGATAACTGCCATGTTTGCTTTTTGTCGGGAAAACCGGCCGTGTGTATGCTCTATAGCAGTTTATCGGACAAGAAAACTGCCCGCCAAAAAATTGGAACCAGCTCTCTTTTTTCCTGTTGTGATTCCCGGCGGTCTTTTTCCCATTGCGAAAACCACTCGTGTGTATGCTTTTCCGAGGGCTCTTAGGAAGGGGGCCCCCTTTCTGGAATTCAGGTGCACATAGAACGTTTTTTCCCTGCTGTGTGTGATGTATTATATTGCCCACTCACTACACATATAAGCCCTGTGCTTTGAGGAAAAGGAACTTAATAAGATTCTGTAACCACATAACTTCAGACTAAAACAGGTAAATCCTTTTTTTTAGCAAAGTAAATGCCATTAACGTAAATTATTACTCAAATAAATGGACTGCAATGACACAATACACATTAACAAAATGCATTAACACAATACATGTAACCAAAGGTGTCAGTGATGGCTTTTTTTAAAGTTGGGTTCACACCATCTTCACATGTGGCTCACAGCAGGGGTCCGGTGTGTCCCTCCCTGTTCACCGTTTCAGGTGCAATTTCAGCCCAAATTTTGGGCTGAATTCAGACCTAAAACGGACCAAAAGACACTCAGGGCTCCTGTGCAAATTCGCTGGGAGCCGCCAGGGGTGATATGTAAATAGGCTCCATAGAGGGCCGGTCAAAATCAGCTGCTATTGCGAATTAGATGCGGTTAAACCGCATCCGATTCGGAACAGTGTGAAAACGGCCTAAAGCTCTTTTATCTCCTGTTAATATGTAAATACTGTACACTTGGGTACAGGTGCATGTTAACATCTTGAATTTGTTTGACATCCTTACTAAACATCAACCTTGGTAGGGATCTTAACCACTTACCTACTGTGCACCTACACCCCCTTCCTGCCCAGACAAAATATAAGCTTCCCGCACTGCGTCGCTTTAACTGACAATTGCGCGGTCATGCGACGTGGCTCCCAAACAAAATTGGCGTCCTTTTTTTTCCCACAAATAGAGCTTTCTTTTGGTGGTATTTGATCACCTCTGCGGTTTTTATTTTTTGCGCTATAAACAAAAATAGAGCGTCAATTTTTAAAAAAATGCAATATTTTTTCCTTTTTGCTATAATAAATAACCCCAAAAAATATATAAAAAAAAATTTTTTCCCTCAGTTTAGGCCGATACGTATTCTTCTACATATTTTTGGTAAAAAAAAAATGCAATAAGCGTTTATCGGTTGGTTTGCGCAAAATTTATAGCGTTTACAAAATAGGGGATAGTTTATAGCATTTTTTTTTTTTTTTTTTTTTTACTATTAATGGCGGCGATCTGCGATTTTTTTTTTATTGGGACTGCGACGTTATGGCGGACATTTCGGACACTTTTCTGACATTTTTGGGACCATTTACATTTATACAGTGAAAAATGCTATAACTATGCATTGATTACTGTATAAATGTGACTGGCAGTGAAGGGGTTAACCACTAGGGGGCGGGGAAGGGGTTAAATGTGTGTCCTATGAGTGTTCTAACTGTAGGGGGAGGGGGGGGTGACTGGGGGAGGTGACCGATTGTGTCCCTATGTACAAGGAACACAATCTGTCACCTCTCTCCCTGACAGGGACGTGCAGCTCTGTGTTTACATACAGAGCTGCACGTCCCAGCTCACTTACAGAGCAATCGCGTGTGCCCGGCGACGCGCGCCCGCCCGCGGCTTTAAAGGGACATCACGTCATATGACGTGATGTCAGAACAATGGAGTCGTCTGCCCGCCGTCATTTGACGGCGGGCAGATGACAAGTGGTTAAATTCTAGTAATGTTTCATACAATATTTATTTTGTATCCCAGCTTAGGCTTGTTGAAAACAATAATTAGCTAGTACAAGATGCATATTATACCAAAATTGCCTGTGATCTCCTTTATGCACTACCAAATGCAGTAGGTACCTCAACAAAATTTCCTTAGAGGCCGTTTGAGCTTTTTTCGTACATCTAGACAATTATGCTAAAAAAAACCATAGTTAGCACATTTTCCAGGATCATGTATAACAGGAAAATGTAATCTGCAGTCCACCTTATTCTTCCTAAAACCACATTGACTGTGCCTATCAATCTTTTCAACATACGGTTATAATTTCATTGGCAACATTGTCCTCATTACTTTATATTTGACATTTAACAGAGAAATACCACAATAATTCTCACACATAGCTTTCTCTCTTTCTTCAGGCTAGGGCAACTTATTTCAACTTTCCATTCCTCTGGCATTTGTTAATTCTATCATATATTCCCTGTATGATTAAGGCCACTTTTTCACACATGTACACACTGGCAGAAGGAAAACATTATATTATTTCACCTGTCACAGTAGTATACCTATTAAAATGTCCATGTGGGTTGGAAAACATCAGTGAATATTAGTTTTATTGGTAACTATTAGTTTGTGTGTGTATGTATATATGTGTGTGTGTGTGTATATATATATATATATATATATATATATACATACAGTACTTCATACTCTTTGAAATGTTCCACATTTTGTCATGTTGCAACCAAAAAAGTAAATGTATTTTATTGGGATTTCTAGGAAAATTATAAATGGTCTTAGGCCCTGTACACACGAGGAGACATGTCCGACCATGTCTCCTCGTACACACCATCAGACCAAAATCCCCGCGGACAGAGAACGCGGTGACGTAAAGGTGACGGTGACGCGGCCACATGCGCAAACCAGGAAGTTCAATGCTTCCACGCATGCGTTGAATCAATTTGACGCATGCGCGGGATTTCGGTCCGATGGTTAGGCGTACTAACCATCGGACATGTCCGACGCACAGGTTTCCAGCGGACAAGTTTCGAAGCATGCTTAGAAACTTTTATCCGCTGGAAACCTGTCCGCTAGGCCGTACACACGATCGGACATGTCCGCTGAAACTGGTCTGCGGACCAGTTTCAGCGGACATGTCTCCTCGTGTGTACGCGGCCTTACACATTTTTTACAAAATAATATATGTAAAATTTATGAGTGAACCCATCGGAGCCTGGACTTTTTTACCAGAGGAAATAGGGGTCACAGCAGACAAAAGCTCTTTTATTCTGAACGGACAATCGAGAGAGTCCCTCGAGGCGTTAACGATTATTGGGAGAGCTCTGTCCACAATGTAGTCACAAAGGTGGTGAGTACAGGGGTCAAAACCAAAGTTTGCGGAGGGAGGAGTTAAGTTATACAGAGATGAGAAAAAGCCCCAAAAGGTTTAGAGGACCAAGGGACATGAAGAAGTAAGATCACTCCTACATGTCCTAATACTTCGAAGTACACGGGTAAAGGGAGTGAGCCAAAAGTCTACTACACTTGTTTCCATACCTACGGTGCCTTGAAAAAGTATTCATACCTCTTGAAATTTTCCACATTTTGTCATTATAAACCAAAAACGTAAACGGATTTTATTGGGATTACATGTGATAGACCGACATAAAGTGGCACATAATTGTGAAGTGGAAGGGAAATAATAAATGGTTTTCAATTTTTTTTACAAATTAATATGTGAAAAGAGTGGTGTGCATTTGTATTCAGCTCCCCTGAACAACCTTTTTGCTGCAATTACAGCTGCATTTTTTTGGGGGGGGGATGTCTCTACCAGCTTTGCACATCTACAGAGTGACATTTTTGCAAATTCTTCTTTGCAAAATCGCGAAAAAAAATTCTGTTGGGTTGGATGGAGAGCATCTGTGAACAGAAATTTTCAAGTCTTGCCACAGATTCTCAATTGGATTTAGGTCTGAACTTTGACTGGGCCATTCTAACACATGAGTAGGTTGGATCTAAACCCTTCCATTGTAGCTCTGGCTGTATGTTTAGGGTTGATTCCTTGCTGGAAGGTGTTTTGCTTTTAGGCCAAAAAGTTAAATTTTGGTCTCATCTGACCAGAGCACCTTCTACATGTTTGCTGTGTCCCCCACATGGCTTCTCGCAAACTGCAAATAGGACTTCTTATGGCTTACTTTCAACAATGGCTTTCTTATTGCCACTCTTTCATAAAGATCAGGCCCCGTACACACGGCAGAGAACCTCGACGGGCGGAACACATCGTTCCGCCCGTCGAGGTTCTCGGCCGGCCGTCAGATTCGGCGACCAGGCCGTCGGGAAAGGCGACCAGCCATTCATCACAACGGGCCGTCGAGCAAATAGAGAACCTGCTCTCTATTTCGGCTCGACAGCATTCCCGACGGGATGCTCGCCGAATCCGTACACACAGCCGAGGTTCTCGGCAGAATCAGGATGCCAGCGAGGTTCTCGCTGGTTTCTGCTGAGAACCTCGGCCGTGTGTACGGGGCTTCAGATTTGTGGAGTGAATGACTAATAGTTGTCCTGTGGACAGATTCTACCACCTGAGATGTGGATCTCTGCGGTACCGCCAGAGTTACCTTTGGCCTTTTGGCTGCTTTTCTGATTAATGCTCTCCTTGCCTGGCCTGTCAGGTTAGTTGGACAACCATATCTTGGTAGGTTTGCAGTTCTGCCATACTCTTTCCATTTTCGGATAATTGATTGAACAGTGCTCTGTGAGATGTTCAAAGCTTGCAATATTTTTTCCTAACCTAACCCTGCTTTAAACTTCTCAACAACGTTATCCCTGTCCTGTCTGATGTGTTCCTTGTCCTTCATTATGCGAGTAGAGTGCCCACTCAACGTATGCTTCCCCCTGCTGATCACCAAAGGCTTAGGGAAGAGACCGAGGGGGTCTTCCCCCTTCTACAGGTCACTTCAGCATCATGGAGGCTGGTGAGAGGGCTATTCACCCATTGCTGATACTACTAGCAGGGACTGAACCACTGAGAGCAGGACACCAAGTGTAGCCAATCCATACGGCACCCACACTGCACTCTATACTGCACTTAACAAGCAGGTCAGGGTAACAAGCAGGCAGGGATAGTCAAAGAACATGTGAAAGAAAAAAACTGCGCTATTCAACCTAAATGAGACAAGCTGCAACTCAAAGTTACAATTAAAAAAAATGGAAAAAAAGGCTGCGCTACAATGAAATGATGCATGACCCAGTAAGGTCAAAACAATACTATATTAAAAACTGTGAATGTGAGTTGCTACTGGAAGCAATTCAAGTAAAGGTTAATTACCATAATACAAAGCACAATTAAGAATGCTAAAAAACAAAATCAGGTCCTTAGAATAAATCGATATAAATAATGCACCATAATAAATAGAGCAAGAAAATAATAAAAACTGATAATGGTATAATGAATATACACAAACTGATCAGTGCACGTGATTAAATAATAAAAAAGAATAATACTGTGAAATAAATTGTATTGTGAAACACCATAAAGGAAAACAAAAACATGTGATCATTTCTGAATTGTCATAAATAAATATCACAAAGCATAGAGCCATATGCTGGCGAGGATGGGGAAAAATGGGGGAATAGGCAGAACAGTCTCTTTCAGTAGTTTAAATCGGTAAACACTGCTGTCTCCTGTGACGAATCTCCAGTAGACATAAGACACTTGTGAATCCACCACCACACAGATGCAAGGCTCACCAGCTTTTCAAGCTAAGATAGCTCATCACCCAGCCTGGGTTGTTGGAATCTCCCACCGCTCCAATTCGCTCACAAGCCTGGCGTTCCCGAAGTATCAGCCTGGATGGCCAGCCAATCCCAGTGTGATTAGTGTTTGCTCCAACAGAACAGATGTAATACTGTAATACATTTGTTCCGTTGGAGCAAACACTAATTTCCACGGCGTGAGTTGATACTAATCACACTGGGATTGGCTGACCATCCAGGCCGATACTTCGGGAAAGCCAGGTTTGTGAGCGAATTGGAGCGGTGGGAGATTCCAACAACCCAGGTTGGGTGATTCATTTATGACAATTCAGAAATTATCACATGTTTTTGTTTTCCTTTATGGTGTTTCACAATACAATTTATTTCACAGTATTATTCATTTTTTATTTAATCACGTATTGCACTTGTCAGTTAGTGTATATCCATTATACCATTGTAGCACCTGTGTACTTTATAGTACCGGTGCTAGTTAAATTTAAGGGTAGATCAGAGTGTAGTTAAACTCTGATCCAGATTGTTAGTTGCAAAACAGGGTCTCTGTCTCAGCTTGACTGTGCTTTGGGCCCATTCTGCTGTACTGGGGTGTAGTAGGGTGGAGTCGAGGTTTGGGTGCTCTTCCCAGCAGCCAATCAGGAGTGTTTGACCTCGCTGTGCATTCTGGGTAGGGGTATTTATGAGACAGACGCCATTGGTTGTGGGTCTTTGTTTCGTCCAGTGTGGCACCCACCTTTAGGGTGGCCACACCACGGTGCCCCGGCGTTATGGCCTACCTGGCCGGGGCGTGCGTGGCACGTGGTGTTCCTGGTTCTGGAGCCATGCTGGCCCGGAGCATCTGAACAGCGACGGGGACCCAGTGAGTGACTGGGTTCCCACCTTTGAAGGTCCCAAGCTGTACTGCTGTTCGGTGGGGAGCACCATTGAGAGGCTGGTGGTCCAATAGGTCCTGGACAAACCACCAGGGATCAAGGTAACCGCACACTGAGGGATTGATCACCTGTCAGTCGGTACCTGGGCGACAAGTTGAAGGAGATCCAGATGTAGCTCATCCAAGAAGGGATATCTCCCAGAATTTAATACAGAAAGGGGATTGTGGCAGAAGTACCTTTCTGAGGCTCACCAAGCAGGGTCTGTGGCAGAGACTTTATAAAATTGAAAAAAGAGTGATACTCTGGCTGCCAGGTCAGTGAGAGAGGCCTGTCTGGGTACGCTAGGCCCACTTCGGTGGGAGTGGGGCAGAGAAGTGTTACGTTTGAGAACAGGACTGTTTCCTTATCATAAAGCCTGAATCTAAAGTTCTCTCTTCTTAAACTTTACTTTCCTCACCACAAGTTTATTGTTTTTACCCAGCTGGGTAATAAAGAGAACAGCAAATAGCACCTGTCGTGGACATTCCTTTACTTCCACTATATGCAATATGCATCATTCACCCCTAGGAATTCGGAGGAGCCAAGAGGTAATACGCCACCCAAACATCCAGCAGCTCCTCCAGGGGTAATTCTACACCATTATCAGTTTTTATTCTTTCTTTTTTTGCTCTATTTATTATGGTGCATTATTTATATCAATTTATATTAAGGACCTGATTATGGTTTTTATCATTCCAGTAGCAACTCACATTCACAGTTTTTTATATAGTATTGTTTTGACCCTGCTGGATCACACATCATTTCATTGTAGCGCAGCCCTTTTTTTTCCATAGTCAAAGAACAAGCTAAGATCGGTAACCGAAACAGATGTAGAGCACACCGCAAAACCAAACCAAACTGTGATGGTCTTACCTCTTTGCAGCCTTCTTATCACTGACTTGTGCTGGCGGCCATTTCGCTTCCTGGGCTTCTTGTAACTTCCCACATCCTGCGGCTCCTCGTTCCCACAGGGAGGAGCTGGATGCTCAGCACATATATACCACGGCTGCTGCAGCATTCCCTTGCTTGGTCCTTGTCTTAGACCCTCCTGTGATTGTGCTGCTGTTTTGGTCACTGACCCGGCTCCCACGGACGTTCCTTCTGGTTCCTGACCCCCGGCTTCGTCTCGCCAATCTTTGGCTACTGACTCCGGCTTGGCTGACTTCCATTCCTGGCTATCGACCCTGGCTCCGGCAGGGGAACCCTTCTGGCTTTTGATCATCTGTTTGGACTTTTACCTTGCTGTTTGGTTTTTAATAAAGACCTCCTTCTTTCATTTATATCTGTGTACGTCTGATCCATGCTTCCTGACACAAACACACAATATTGCTTGCAGGCTTGGTGAACACAGTATTAAATAGTGGTTCCTATTGAGGCTAGGGTAAAGCCACGCAGACGGAAGATTACTTAAAGGGATTGTAAAGGTAAAAGTTTTTAAGTAAGGTGAAAAAACTTCCGACTATACCGCCCCCCCCCCCCAGCCCTCCTTTATACTTACCTGACCCCTCAAAAGTCCTGTGCTCGGCCCCAACATCCTCTTTCGCTGCTCAGCCTGGCCGTTGATTGGCTAGAGAGGATGGATTGAAAGCAGCGCAGCCATTGGCTGGCGCTGCTGTCAATCACATCCAATGACGCGGCGAGTGATACTGTAAGCGGCTATGAGCACTCGCTGTATCACGGGAGCGTGCCCACAAGGACTCCACATAATGCGAGGGAGCTCGCATGAATGTGTGGAGTTCTTGCGGAGAGGACCAGAGACAGCCACCGAGGGACCCCAGAAAATGAGCTGCACAGTGGAGGTAAGTATAACATGTTTGTTATTTTAAAAAAAATCTTTACAACCCCTTTAATCATGCAGGTGTGAGAGTGCAGGCCCTAAGGCTGATACACAGACCAATGGGATAGGGGCGCTGAAGAAAATATATGTATATATATATATATATATATATATATAAAGGTGCTAAAGAATGGTAAAGGTAATGGTGATCACTATGAACTAGCTGTAAACAATCACATGCATATAAAGTAAATTACAGCAAACAACAAAGCTGTGATAATACAAACAAATAAATATGCAATGTGCGATAGACAATTTAATGTCTAGTTAAAGTCCGTGTACAAAACTGTTGCGCCAGCGGTAGTGTGCAATACAAAAGTTTAAAGTGCTCCGTGCTCAAAAAGTCTTCCAATTAATAGTTCCACCTTCACCAAAAAAGATCACCTCAAGTGAGGATAGATGGCTCCTTACCAGATGGTGTTGACCTATTAATTAAAATAAGGTCAATTGAGCTTGTGAGTCAACTGCTTGTCATGGACAATCCAATATCACTTGATAGGCATGTTTGCGGGCATCATAAAAGAGAAAAAACAGCCTCCATAGTGTAAAACGGTTTGTTATATTTAAAAGTAAAATTACAGTGCCGAGTGGCCTCTTGTGGTGGTGCCCGTATACCGGCACTGAGGCTGTAGGCTTGTAGGGATAATGGAGAGTGCTACGATCGTTGGCTGTAAAGCCGGCGTGCGTTCCACCGCCGTCGGCTAGGAAACCAGAGGACCGGAAGTGTATATGTTAGTGCGAACCCAGGTACCGCCTCGACGTACGTTTCGTTCTTGTCGTCATTCCTGATGACGACAAGACCGAAACGTACGTCGAGGCGGTACCTGGGCACGCACTAACATACAGGTCTGGTATGGATTTTAAGGGGAACTCCACCCCAAATGTAAAAAAAAAAATACCGTGGACCCCCATTTTTTTTTTTATGAATGACTTTTCTCTGTATTGCCGGAGCCGACAATTCATTATAGCCGCGAGTGATTTTAAATTACTTTTTTTCCTTCAGAAATGATACTTTGTGCAGGGACAGTTCTAAGTATGGAAAACAAGCGCTACTTTACAGGCCTACTATACACCCCCCCCCCCCTAGGTACAAATATTAAAGGAATATTTCACTTTTATTGTTTCACTTAAAGGAATTATTAAAATCACTGCTGCCCAAAAAAATGCAGTTTTTAAAACTTTTTTTTTGCATTGATACATGTCCCCTGGGGCAGGATCCAGGTCCCCAAACACTTTTTATTCCAATAACTTGAATATTAGCCTTTAAAATTAGCACTTTAGGTTTCAAACGTTCGAGTCCCATAGACTTTAACAGGGTTCTAAAGTTCACATGAACTTGCCGCGAACACCCCAAATAGTTTGCTGTTCGGCGAACAGGCAATGTTCGAGTCGAACATGAGTTCTACTCGAACTCGAAGCTCATCCCTAGTGGGGACAAAGGTCTTGCCAGGAGGAATTTTTGACTCCAGGGTGGTAGAATGGGCAAGTATGCATGTGGTAGGGATGTTTGGCTCCGGTTCAGGGGTAGTTTCCTCATCCTGAATATTAAAAGACCTAGAGCGTGAGAATTTTTTGGGGAGAAAAACACATGTGGTTGAGATTGTCGAAGCAGGTATCCTAAAGAGGCTTGAATTTGTTCAAAATGGGAAGCCAAATCCTGAAAGAATCGCATCAACTGGGTCTGATTAGATTCCCGGGTCTCAAGTCTGCGGACTATGCCCTGCAGCTGATCATCGGCAGGTAGTGGCACATCAGCCAAGTCTATGGCCAAGCAAACTGTCAGGTCACCCGAGTCCAGGTGACAGATGCACACCATTGGAGTCAGGAGTGCACCCCTAAGGTAGTGGACACTACAGCTGACTTCAACGGATGGAACTCTGGGTTGTTCAGGAAGGCAGGTCCACTGGAGCACAAACACGGATTCCCACTGTGAGCTAGAACATAATATTCCCAAGGGTGTGAAGTCTAAGAGCCAGCAAGTTGTCATAAAGATCCTCCCAGAAACAGGCGCCTCAGACTCTCGCGCACCTCTGTTGGTGCCAGGCAGGCTATTTAAGCCTGCCTGTCACATACAGTCCCCACTGTCTGCTCTACAGCTTTTGTGTACCTGAAACCTGATCCGTGACTTAACCTGTGATAGACCCCGGCTTACCTGTGACTATTCCAGCCATCTGCCTGCACCTGATCCTTGGCCTGTTCTGACTATTCTGACTGCACCTCTGTACTTTGGCGACTGCCTAATAACCGACCTGACCTGTCTGGCCATCCTGTCTGTTCCTGGTTCCAGTCCAGTCTGCTGAACGGTTCCTGTCTGTTCCTGGTTTCAGTACAGTCCGTTCCAGTCTGCTGAACGATTTCTGTCTGTCCTGGTTCCAGTCCAAGCTGTTCCAGTCTGCTGAACTGTGCCTGTTTGTTCCTGGTTCTGGTCCGGTGATCCAGTTCCTGTCTGCCAAACCTGTCAGCTGCTATATATATATATATATATATTCTAGTTTTTATTTTTTGTATTAACTATGTTGCCCTACATGGACACTGACTGGGGGGGCTTGATGCATCAGATCCATAGGGACTGTACTGTATCTCAGGATGCTGATGTTGGACTAGAAGTGTTTATCACTTCCCAGGAGTGTATAAAAGGACCTGCTGGGGAGATGGTCAGTGATCATACTCCCGTGGATGACACAGCATGTGAGGCTGATGGCCCCTATTACGGGTGAGCACTGTAGACTGGCATTTTGAATCGTTGGTGTGAATTAGAGGTGTACTTGCAGGCTACAGTATGTTTATTGGAGTCCCTATGTGGCAGCTGCCTATTGTGTTTTGAAGAGTGACAGAAGTGGTTGAGGGTAATTGTTCACCTGTCGCTTTAAATCTTTGTTCAGCACTGACTGACAGGTGGAACCTTTATTGTCTTACTTGTGTTCCCCATGGGAATGTGTTAATCCCCACTTCCTCCTTCCTCTAGTTTGGGAGAAAGGATGCCCTCATTGTCCCAGCATTCACGGGCAAGCCAGCAGTACCTCATGCAAAGGTGATGGTTTATGGAGGTTTTCTAAAGTTTAAAGTTTGCACCCCTTGGCAAGCGGAGCAAGTTATGCAATAATAGTGCATTGTCATTGTCAGTTTATATGTTTTTAGGCATAAATTGAGTCCATGCTGTTGGTTAAAAGATATGCTGTAGACCAGGCATGTCCAATGTCCGGCCCGGGGGCCAATTGCAGCCCCTGTTCCAGTTTAATGTGGCCCCCCTGGTAATTTGGATATATACTGTATTTATCGGCGCTGCCTCGGAAGGGACAGGGAGGGGGGAACGAGTGATGTCAAATTACATACAGGAGAATGTCCTGTTTACTCAGCGGCATCTGTAATAGGAAGTCCCGTCTCCTGGGTTGCCATTGGTTGACTTCTCTGTCTATCATAAAAGGAGGGACAATTGTATTAAAGAGGCTGCTGTGTAAACAGGAGGTTCTCCTGTATGTAATCTGTTGGTGCTCGTCCTGACCCCCCAATCCCCTCCAAGGCTGCAGATGGGCATCGATCAGGCTGCATTCATGGCAATGGAGAGGCTCCATTCAAAGCAATGGAGAGGTTTGTTAGGCAAAATGGTCGGCCCTCACGCATGTTCACTTCATCAAATCTGGCCCTCTTTGAAAATAGTTTGGACACCCCTGCTGTAGACAATCCACATGTTTGAACATATAGTCATGTTTCCTTAGATGTTTATTGTTAATTTATATATATGTGTGTAGATAATTGAACACCACTTTGTAACTCCACATTCTGGTAATTCTGGTGTAACCCCCTTTTTGGTGATCTCTGTAAACTAATGTATTGTATGTCATTTTACAGTTTTCACTGTGCAAATGGTGTAAATAGTGCTTATGGTGCTTAAGGTGTTTGAGGAGTCAAAAACATTAACCTCTGTGGTGTTCAACCTTAATGCACACCTTTGAGGCAAAATAATAAAAGTACTGCACCCCATCAGAAGCTCTCCTCTCGTTATTTAATCAAAGCCAATGGGAACGCTACAGTGAAAACTAGTCGCTGAGGTGGAGACTCAACATCACATCTCTGTCATCAATGGCTGCGTCACTGTTTTCATCAAACTGTGAGTAAAGGCTTCCCAACACAAGGACACATGCTGACTCCATCTTCGCAACAGAGAGTAGGCTGAAAAGTAAACGCATCAGGTGGACATTTAAATATAGCGGGCTGCTTTATACATAGTCTGGAAATCTCCTTTAGTTAGTATACGGAACAAATAATTCATATTTTACGAAAGCAATGATTGTTATTATATTTATATGATATGAGTGCCTAGTGTTTAGAGGCCTAGTGTCAAATTGTAAACAACGCTATCTTCCAAGTTCCTAATCCACTAAACTGTTGTTAATTATGTAAAGGGTAATTTGTCTGGTTAAAAAATGTCAGCAGTATATTAGTTTAACAACATTTTGTCGTATGGTATGCATTGTTTGCTAATCTTTGTAAGTTACAAGTGTAAATGCCTATTTTCTTTCGTAGCCTATTGGTAGCAAGTTTGAGCCAACACTTAGTCAAACTAGGTTTCAGGCACACACACACTTGAAAGGTAAAGGCACACTGGAACAAAATGTTGTCACCCAACAAAGAAACAGACAAACCCACTGAGTTACAACAAGTGCGGTCCAGCTCCAGAGAGCGAAGCTTAAAGGGGTGTTTCAGCCAAAAATGGTGTTTATTAAAAGTCAGCAGCTACAAAAAGTGTAGCTGCTGGCTTTTAATAAACACTCACTTACCTGCTCCAGCGACAGGAAGTCCCACTCCCCCTGAAGCCCCCACTAAAGGCTCTGAAAGAAATTATGAAGATAAGTATGTGTCTCAAGATGACATTCGTTTTGTGCAGTTTCTTTCTAAAACCATAATGAAAAGGAAAGATGGACACTATGAGATGCCGTTACCCTTCAAAGACAACAGTCAACCAGCACTACCAAACAATAAGAGGCTGGCCATTATTCGACTTCAACATCTAAAGAAAAGGTTAAAGGCCAATAAACAGTACTACGAACACTACACTGCATTTATGAAGGAAACAATCAGAAAAGGTGATGCAGAACCAGCCCTTTCATTATCAGAGGAAGAAACAGTGTCGTACATCCCACATCACAGGGTTTATCACCCCAAGAAGCCAGACAAGTTAAGAGTCATCTTTGATTGTTCAGCAAAGTTTCAAGGCATCTCCCTAAACGACATCTTAATGACAGGTCCTGACCTGATAAATTCTCTAGTGGGAGTCCTCTGTCGTTTCAGGAAGGAAGCAGTTTCTGTGATATGCGACACTGAAAAAGATGTTCCACAAGTTCTACATTTCCCCAGAAATGCTCAATTACTTAAGGTTCCTTTGATGGGAGAACGGCCAGTTAGAAACAGGACCCAAACAATACTGAATGGCAGTTCACCTTTTCGGTGCCAGTTCATCTCCAGGATGTGCCAACTTTGGCCTTAAGTATCTTGCACAACAACACAAGGCAGAATATCTTTCAGCATCAGTTTTCATTGAGAAGAACTTTTATGTTGACGACGGCCTAACCAGTGTTTCAACAATCAATGAAGCTACAAATCTAATCCTCAAAGGATTATGTAAAAATAATGGCTTAAGACTGCATAAGTTAAACTCTATTAAAAGGGATGTCCTGTCTTGTGTAGCTCCATCAGAAAGAGCAACAACTAGTGAACCTCTCAAACTTAACCCAGACTCAACATCAGAAGGACAAGTACTTGGCATTCAGTGGTCAATTGAAAATGACACATTCAGCTTCAGCGTTGACATAAAGGATCGACTCTCAACCCGTCATGGTATCCTGTCAGTCGTAGCCTCTCCTTATTATCCTCTAGGCTTTATAGCTCCCTTCATACTGAGTGGCAAGTGCACTCTCCAAGAGCTTTGTCGCAGGGGCATCAGTTGGGATGAAGCACTTCCTGAAAGCTTAAGCCCACGGTGGGAGGTCTGGAAGAGTAGTCTACAAGCTTTAAGGGAAATCAAGATACCCAGATGCTACCACCCTGACTTCCGTAAGGTAGTGATAGGATTAGTTCAACAGAAAGTTTTTCATCAAGAGCTCAAACGTCTTCAAAGAGGAGATATTCTGTCAAGTTCAAGCTCTCTTAGCTTGACCCCATTCTAGTTCAAGGACTTCTTCATGTTGGTAGAATGCTGTCGAGATCAACCCTTAGTCAAGGTGTTAGTGGGTGACAGAAGATTGCAAGATAAGAAGGACTATGTATCAAAACCCTTGATTATTGAACGTCCTATTCAAAAACTAGTAGTTTTCAAAGAAAGTAAATGAGTTGCCAGCATAGTGATACATTAGCATACCACTGCAATACAGTAGCCAGTCACAGAGGTACCTATAAGCTAAATTGTGTAATACTTATGTTTTATAGCCACCATGGTTATGTTCTGTAAATAATGTATGACTCTAAGGCCGCGTAAACACAATCAGTCCATCCAATAAGAACGGTCCAAAGGACCGTTGTCATCGGTTAATCGATGAAGCTGACTGATGGTCTGATGTGCTTACATACCATCGGTTAAAAAAATGATCGTGGTAGAACGCGGTGACGTAAAACACAAGACATGCTGAAAAAAATGAAGTTCAATGCTTTCAAACATGCGTCGACTTGATTCTGAGCATGCGTGGATTTTTAACCGATGGTCGTGCCTACTAACGATCGGTTTTGACCTTTGGCATCCATTGGTTAAATTTTAAAGCAAGTTCTCATTTTTTTGACCAAAGGTTAACTAACCTATGGGGCCCACACACGATCAGTTTGAACTGATGAACACGGTCCTTCAGACCATTCTCCTCTGACAATCCTATCATGTGTACGTGCCCTAAGTCATATTCGTCATACATAATTTGGTGGGAGTGTAACTGTCCACCTGTCACTTTAAATCATTGTTCAGCACTGACTGACAGGTGGAACCTTTATTGTCTTACCTTTGTTCTCCTGGGGAATGCTTTAAACACCAGACACTTCCTCCTTCCTCTAGTTTGGGAGAAAGGAGGCCCTCATTGTTCCAGCATTCACAGGCAAGCCAGCAGTACCTCATGGGAAGGTGATGGTTTATGGAAGTTTTCTAAAGTAAAAGTTTGCACCCCTTGGCAAGTGGAGTAAGTTATGCAGTAAAGGTGCATTGTCATTGTCAGTAAATATGTGTTTATGCATAAATTGAGTCCATGCTGTTAGCTAAAAGATATGCTGTAGACCAGGGGTGTCAAACTGGCGGCCCTCCAGCTGTTCCGAAACTACAAGTCCCATCATGCCTCTGCCTGTGGGAGTCATACTTGTAACTGTTAGCCTTGCAATGCCTCATGGGACTTGTAGTTTTGCAACATCTGGAGGGCCGCCTGTTTGACACCCCTGCTGTAGACAATCCACATCTTTGAACATATAGTCATGTTTCCTTAGATGTTTAATATTCATGTGTATATATATATATATATAGGGCCAGATTCAGGTAGAGTTGCGCTGGAGTATTTCGATATGCGCCGCGTAACTGTAAAGATGCGCCGTAGTATCTATGTGGCCGTACCCACCAACCTAGATGCGCCAGAAAACGGGCCTTTTCCGATCGGCTTAACTTTCCGACGCCAGAGTATCGTTAGCGCATATTTTCGCTCGTCGCATCCGTCGCGCCTATTGATGTGCCATGCAAATGAGGGAGATTTCCCGATTCGCGAACGGATTAGCACCATACGCTGGCTACATGAGCCGCGTGTATCTCGTCCGTCCGGCGCAAAGTTATTTCTACAAATAGCTGCTTTATCTTTACTCCAGACGGCCACAGGTCAGCAGGAGAGCAGCTACAGCAGCAGCGTTACCGACGAAACTAGCAAGCTGAACAACCACATGTGCAAGGACAACACCTCTGTGTGCCAACATGCCAGGGGCAGTCGCGGTCCTAGCACTACTGATGGGTCCCCCGGTACAGAGGAGGCGGGCACGTGAGAGGATATACCGCACGCGCATGAGCCTCTTTGGCATGGGGGATGAGGAGGTGTATCGCCTCTTCAGATTCAGCCCTGATGCAATACTTGAACTAACCACAACCCTGCAGGATGACATCACCAGCAAGACACACCACTCACAAGCAGTGCAGCCACTGGTGAAGGTACTGGCAACATTTCATTTCCTTGCCAGTGGATCATTCCAGCGTACAAGTGGAGTGGTGGCTGGGATGTCACAGTCCTCCATGAGCAGATGTGTGCACCAGGTTGTCCCTGCAATCCTCAGACGCATGTCCAACTAGTTCATCAGACCAACCACTGAGGAGCTGCAGCTGAAGGCAATGACAGATTTCTACAACATTGTAGGATTCCCACGCACTGTGGGGGCCATTGATTGCACACATGTGGCCCTACAGCCCCCCAGTGCCACAGAGCACATATACCGCAATCGGAAGCATTGGCACTCCATCAATGTACAGGTGATAGCCGATGCCCAACGCCTCATATGGCACGTCCGAGCCAAACCCCCCGGATCCAGCCATGACAGCTTCATATACAATCAGAGCCCCATCCCAACGGAATTCGAGCAGAACATGTATGGCGACAGCTGGCTGGTTGGTGAGTGACATGGGTGGCAGGCATGACTATCCCCTCCCATGATGCACACATCACAAGGGGCACATGCATGACTAACATCCTCCTGTCTTTTCCCTTCCAGGTGACTCTGCATATGCACTGGGACCCCATCTAATGACTCCTTTCCGGAACCCCCAATCCAGAGGAGAGAGAAAATACAATGCGGCACATATCAAAACTCGTGCAGTGGTGGAGCAAACATTTGGGCTCCTGAAGTCCCGTTTCCGCTGCCTGGATAAGTCTGGGGGGGCCCTATTGTATTCCCCTACCTTCGTGTGTCAGATCATCGGTGCATGTTGCATTCTGCACAACTTTGCCATGAGAACAGGCCTGCAGATTGACATACGTGATGACCTGACCCCCCAACCAGACAGCCCCCCCCTGCCAGAGGAGACCCATTCAGCTGATGGAAGAGCAGTCAGGAGGGTCCTCGCCGTAGGCATCTTTGGACAATAAACAAAAACATTGATCACACAGACAATGCACGCATGCACACCACTGATGTCCCTAGATCACACACACCACATCCACATCGCATTGGATTAGCCCAGGTCCAACATGCAGGACTTGGGAGCAGCAACGCCAGCGTCAAGGCCCCAATGATGTCGCTGTCCATTCATACACCTTTCACACGTCATTCATACAGCCGTGGGGTTAACTTCACCACCACGGCCGAGGGTGACACCCCTTACTGGCAGGAGTGCCACCCCCTCACATTCACACACCATTCACACTGCAAAGTGTGCAGTATCAAAAAAATAAATATTTAATATCCAGAGCATAATCACAAAAAAAAAAATCATAACCTGAGCATAATCACAAAAAAAAAATCATAACCTGAGCATTAAGAATAAAATAAAAATCTCATATCCTGAGCATTCAAAAAAAAGAAAATAAAAATCTCATCCTGAGCATTTAAAAAAAAGAAAATAAAAAAAAATCATCTGGGATGCCGGGGGCTCCTTCTGGTGGCCCCTCTCTGGCTCCTCAGCTGCCTGGATGGAGTGGGTGGGGGTGGGGGGGCATCTGGAGGTGGCTGATCCCCGGGTGGGCCACTCCTGGCAGGTGTGGCCTGCATGCCCTCCAAGGCCACGGCAATCCGGCCGAGGTACGAATTGGTCTGGGCCTGCACCCTGAGCTGCTGGGCCTGCATCCTGAGCTGCCGGGTGACCTGGTAATGCTGGGCCCGCCGACTCTGCCTCCCCTGGCCCCGGATGGCAGCAGTGTTTGCCTGGACGGCTGCAGTGAGGTGCCTTATATCACCCTGCACCTCCCCCAGACTGGTCACCACTGCAGCGCAGTTGCAGCTGACATCCTGCACTGCAGAAGATATCTGGGCCACGGAGCACAGGTTGTCAGCCACTCTGTCCAGGTGCCCAACTATGTCCCCCATTTGCTGCGTCTGCCTGGCGTGATCCCTCGCCACCTGGTCCTGGACCAGATCAGACACCCCCCTGGTCTTACGGGTGGCCTTCCTGGGGCTAGTAGATGGTTGTCCCCGGGGGGATGGAGTCGCCCTTGAGGGGCTTCCTATGATGGGGGAGGGGATCTGAGAGGGTCCTGCAGAAGAGGACTCCTCCAAAAATATTATGTCCTGCTCTGCCACAACAGGCTGCTCCTCAACGACCTATGCAGGTGAGGTGTGGGCACTCTCCTCCACCTCGGTCTCTTCACCACCCATGGGCTCGGGCACAAGATGCCGTTGGGGGGATGGGGTGGACTGGCCGCCAACAGATGGCCCAGCTCCGTCATCTGTGGATGACACAAAGCAGACACATGTTGGGTGGTCCCACACACTTGGCACATGTACCCTCCCCCCCCCATATGCAACACACCAAAAAGGGGGTAAAAATCACTTACCTGTCCTGGAGCCTTCCTCCACTGAGTCATATACAGGGACCCCCTCCAACTGCTCCCTGTCCAGGCAGCGGGCGACCACCTCCTCCCCCGTGGTCAGGCTGACCGGACATGGGGGTCCACCACCCGTGCCCCTCTCATGCCTCCTGATGGTGGCCACCTTGCCACGGACCTTGCGCCGCAGGTCATTAATTTTTTTCTGGATATCACCAGCAGTCCGGGTGGAGTACCCCAAAACATTCACCCTGCCAGCAATGGTCTCCAGGATGCCCTGCTTCCTCTCCCGGCTGGTCTTCCGACTTTTGGTGCCGTGGAGGAACTCATTAAAAGTCTCCATAGCCGAGATGATAACAGACACCACCTGGGAGTTGAAATTGAGGTTCCTCCTCTCTTTGGGGGTAGCGGGAGCAGCCATCACAGTGCAAAAGTAACTTCCCTGGGGTGGGGGGAAACGGAAATACTTTTGCGCCGGAATGGCGCTTCCGCTGGCGCTTTTATACGCGCAACGGAACACATTGCGCTGGCGTTTCCCGTGAAGTGGTGCCGACGGAAGTTGTGAGCATGCGCACAGGGGGCCGAGTGAAGCCTCACTCACTGCGCATGCTCCGTGGATAATGCGCTGAACGTAAGCCTCTGCGCTGGGCTCCGCCCATCATTTACATATGATCACACCCACTTCCACTTGCGTCGGGTTGCGCCAACGCATCTTCGTTACTCCGTTGCAAAATAACGCTCATGCGCTTGGTGAATGCTGTACTTCACTCGCTAGTTTGCGTCAGCGCAGCGTATATGCGTTGCGCTACGCTGGCGAAAAGATGCGCGCATCTACCTGAATCTGGCCCATTATGTGTGTGTGTGGATACTTGAACACCACCTTGTGGTGGTTTGGGAATGGTGTATGCTTCTTCCAAAACCAGCCACTGTAATATTTTGTGCCATACACAGAGTGGTGCACTGACGCACCCCGTACATGTGAGAACCCCATTGGGGGTTGTTCTTATGTGTTTGATACAACGTTTAAAGCGGTATCACACTATTGAGCCTTTTTATTCCCCATTATTCCAGAGATGCCGCATGGAAAGCCCAGGATCCAGTTACCATTATAGAACCCAGGGGTGGTTCACTAGCGTGTATTGACTGAGGATAATTGCCAAGTCACACGCTCCAAGGTGTGCATTTAATGCCTAGGGGGTCACTGGAATGAGAGCACCAATACATGATCTGCAACACCTGTCAATCATTTTCAGACGCATGGATTTATAAGCATGTCAGCTGTGCTATTACTGTATACCACACATATGAATGAATGAATGAATGAATGAAAAACTTATATAGCGCGCACATGCAAACTAAATCGCCTCTGGGCGCTGGTTGTTCCTGTCTCTCTTGACATCAAAAGAGCAGAGTTTTAATCCGTCTTCTGAAGGTCAGGTGGTTTTCCTCCAACCGAATGCTGGTTGGTAAAGCGTTCCATAGTCTGGGACCTTGGAAAGAAAACCTTCTTTCCCCTTTAGACTTGTATCTGGCTTTGGGTACCTTGACCAGATTTTGGTCGGTGGATCGCAGAACGCGATTGGGATTGTGGGCTTCTATCTTTTCGCACAGATATTGTGGCGCCTTCCCATGGATGCACTTACTGTATGAGTCAGACAGAGTGCTTTAAAAGCAATTCTGTCCTTTACTGGCAGCCAGTGAAGGGTTCTCAACGAAGGTGAGATTGATTCCTATGTTTTTTTCCCAGTCACTAGTCTAGCGGCCGTGTTCTGAACGACTTGAAGACGAGAGATTTGGTACTTTGGGAGTCTGAGGTAAAGGGCATTTGCATAGTCCAGTCTGGAGTTCACAATTGTTCCTACCACAACTGCTACGTCTTCTTTGGGAATAAATGGAATAAGTCTACGTAGTAGGTGCAGCAGATGGTGAGATCCGCTGACTACTGACCCTATTTGTGCGTCCATTGTCATGTAGGTGTCAAAAATGACCCCAAGACTTTTGACTTTGGAGCTAGGGGTGATGATTTGGCCCAGAATGGGCGGAGGTGTCTAGGTTGTTGCCAGCTGACTCTTGCGACTGGCGTGAAACAGAAGAAGTTCTGTTTTGGAACTGTTGAGTTTAAGATAACTCATAGTCATCCAGTTTTCTATCAAAGAGAGGCATGTCTCTAAACTGCGATGATGTTCCTTTTTGTTGCAGATGCGAATATACAGTTGCGTGTCGTCTGCATATGAGTGATAGAGTAGTTGTTGGCTACTGATGATTTCAAAGAGAGGGCGAAGATAGATGTTGAAGAGCATCGGTGACAGGGGGGATCCTTGAGGGACTCCACATGATACCGTGCGTTTTTCAGAAGTAAAAGGTCTCAATTTCACTGTTTGTGATCGGTTTTCCAAAAAGGAGGAGAACCATGGTAAATCAACTTCTGCGACTCTGGCTACCTCAGCCAGCCGAGTCAGTAACAGTTTGTGGTCTACCGTGTCGAAAGCCGCGCTTAGGTCTAACAGAATCAGGAGACAAGATTCTCCTTCGTCTGCGGCCTCAAGACCATCGTCCCATATTTTGAGCAAGGCTGTTTCCGTCCTGTGTCCGGGACGGAAACCCGATTGAAATGGATCAAGTAGGTTATGGGTATCTAGATGCTGTTGCAGCTGTTGTACCACTACTTTTGCCATTACCTTGGAGAGAATGTTTAGGACTGTTATGAGATGGCAGTAAGTTGGGTCCTTGGGGTCCAGGGTGGGTTTCTTCAAGATGGGCTGGATTGTGCCCTCTTTCAGCAGGGATGGCACTATGCCTTCCTTGAATGACTGGTTTATTAGTTGCGTGATAGGTGGTGCCAGGATGTTGGCACAATCCTTCAGCAGTTTAGTGGGGATGATATCATTAGGCGCTATGCTGTTTCGCAGAGTACCGATGATATTTTTAGTGGCATCGATGGAGATGGGTTCCAGAGTGAACTTTGTTGATTGTAGAAAATTTCTATGGGTGTTGTGTGGATGATTGAGGGGGGGGGGGGCTGAGGGGGGTATTGTTTTGCCGAATGCTTTCCCGGATTCTCTCAATTTTATTGATGAAGAAATCCGACAATTCATTGCAAAATTCTTGGGTATCTGAATTGGGGGCTTCAAGACAGCCTGGATTCATGATCTGAGTGACCAGCTTGAAGAGTTTGTAGGGGCGGTTCAGGGCGCTGTTGATAGCCTATATAGTTGTTATTGCCTTATAGATGATGAGGTTCTCCTCCGAAGCGCTTCTTTTCCAGGCAGCTTCCGCCCTTCTGCGCTCTTGCTTCAGTAACGACAGCTGGTTGTTGAACCAGCCGGACTTGTTTTTCCGGATGCGGGCTTTGCGTTTCGGTGCTACTAAGTCGGCTGACTGTAGTAGGGCTGCATTTATGGCATCCAGTGTTTCTGAAGCTGTGCGAAGTGGTTGGGTTGTTTTTATTTTATTTCCCGAATGGAGGTTCTTCTGAGATCTAGTCCAGTATGTTGTCACCGGCTTGGGTGTTTTTATCAATGGGGGAATTTTGGAAATTATGAATTTAATTGCATGGTGATCTGTCCATGGCAATGATTCATTTTCCAAAATGCTTATTTCCAGATCTTGTCTGAAAATAAGATCGAGCGTGTGACCTGAAGTATGTGTGGGCCCACATACTAGTTGCTGAAGCCCTAATCCTTCCAGGTGGTCAATACAGGCATCGGCAACGGGATCCTGTGAGGAGTTGGCCCAGAGATTGAAGTCCCCGAGCAGCAAAAGGTGTTTGCTGTTGAGGGTGTAAGTGGAGATAAACTCCGTCAGTGATGGTAGAAGCTGAGATTTTGGCCCCGGTGGTCTATAGTAGAGAAGAATACGGACGGTCTCCTGGGGATTTGTTTGCAGTTGCAGAGTAAGGGTTTCCATGAATGGAAGAGGGTTTTAAAGGACCGGTTTAGTGATTGCAAGATGAGTCTTGTGGATCACCGCCAGTCCTCCTCCTCTTTGCCCTATTCTGTTTTCGGTTATAATACAATAGTTTTCTGGCACCATTTCTCCTAGAATGGTGTTACAGTCGGCTGTGAGCCAGCTTTCTGTAATAAAGAGGCAGTCTAAATCGTATTGTAGGATGAAATCATAGATTTCTGGTCAGTGTTTTACTGCCGATCTTGTGTTGATCAAAGCACATGATATGTGCTTGGGCTGGGGTGAATGATTGTGATCATTGACCGTCGATCGTTGATCGATTCTCAATAGTTGCTCAATTCTTAGGGCCTTTTTGGTGACGGCTGGTAATACTGTGGCGAATCGCCTCAGGCCCCAAATGGTTTCTGCAGAATATCGCAGGTTAGCCATAGTCGCCAGTCACCGGGGGGGATGATTTTCAAATGCTGATGGAGGAAGATTCTCTGAATCCTCTCTCCCTGCTTGGTCCAGAGGAAGGCAAAAAAAACCTGGCCGAGCTGAGCCAATGTGCTACAGCAGGGAAAAAAAATTATTTCCTGATCCCTGAAAGGCGATCGGACGAATCCCTGGATCAAGTGCTGTTGAGTTGTGAAGGAGGGGGTGGGGGTGAGAGATGTCTCTATTGCTGGGGTGTACCAAGATGGCCACCGATCAAGACACAGGACCCAAGCTGTGGGGGCTGTCAGCTGGGTGGATCCGTGGATACAGGGGGGGCTGGTTGTTAACCGGGGGGGATGGGGTCCTTCTGGTGTGGGGGGGGTATTTTGGGCCGTTCTGGGGGTGTTTGCTGGGTAGGGCTTCCGCGCCACGGCGGCCTTTCCTAAGCTGCGGCCGCCGCGATCCTATGATAGGCCGGCGCGGAGGTCTGAAAAAGCGGGGAGAAACAGCGGGGAACGCCACACTTGGTGTTGGAATAGTCCGGGGAGGTTGCGGGGAAGTACTTGGGGAGTCCTATGCCCCCGATGGGGGAGTAAGGAGGGTGTATGGCAGCCGTTTATCCGGGCGAGCGGCGCAGCTTATCCTGAGAAGGACGGCTGCAAGCTGTACCCAGGCGGGAGGCTGGAGGGAGGATTGGGGCCCGGGGCAGCAGGTTTTACCTGTAACAGGAGGGGGAAGGAGAAAGGAGAGGCTGATTTGTTGTCCTGGTCCTGGATCCTGGGTGCTGGCGAACCTAGCCTGCCTGCTTGGAGCTATGGGTACACACGTGCTACTCCTAGGAACGTGCCCCTGATCGAAAGCTCCTTGAGCTAATCCGTCTCCTGTAGCTAATAATGTTTGGCCTCTGTATATGCATATGCACTTTTTTCAACAGGACTGTCACAGCATTGTTTTATAAAAAGACGTGTTTTTGCACAATAGCATTTTTTGCTTTTTAAAGTGGGACTAGTGTTGTTCCCTATATACCACGGACACTTATATCTGTGTTACAAAGCACTTGGATGCACACGAGCACTTTATTATTAATGTTTAATTTACATAATCATTGTTTTTATTTGGGTCATATTACATTTATGTCACATTAACACTACATGTGTTTGTTTTAATCTTCAGCACGCATTTATTGTGTGATATTTCAAAGCGCAGCGTATAATTTACTATTTTTGTCTATGTGCACGATCTTATGAGACGTGTGTAACGCTTGCAGCTGGTTAGTAATGTCTATTAGGTTTTGGGTTAATTGAGGCTTGCAGGAATTCTATTACTTTCATAAACAAAAATAGAGCGACAATTTTGAAAAAAATGCAATATTTTTTACTTTTTGCTATAATAAATATGCCCAAAAAATATCTAAAAAATAAATACATTTTCATCAGTTTAGGCCGATACGTATTCTTCAACGTATTTTTGGTAAATAAAATCGCAATAAGCATTCATTGATTGGTTTGCGCAAAAGTTATAGCGTCTACAAAAAGGAAATAGTTTTATGGCATTTTTATTAATATTTTTTTTTTTTTTACTAGTAATGGTGGCAATCAGCGATTTTTTTTTTTTTTTATCATAACTGCGACATTATGGCGGACACATCGGACATGTTTGACACCATTTTGGGACCATTGTCATTTTTACAGCGATCAGTGCTATAAAAATGCACTGATTACTGTAGAAATTACACTGGTAGTGAGGGGGTTAATCTGTAGGGGGAGCTGAAGGGGTTAGGTGTGTCCTAGAGAGTGATTCTAAGTGTTAGGGGGCGTGGCTACGAGTGACACATCACTGATCTCTGTTCCCGATGACAGGGAACAAACGATCAATGACATGTCACTAGGACGAACGGGGAGATGTTGTGTTTATACTGAGATCTCCCCGTTCTTCAGCTCTGTGACCCGGTCGCGGGAAATCAGCGGGCACACGGCGGCAAATTAAAGGGGACGTATAGATACGCCCATTTGTTCAGCTGTGCAATTCTGTCGACATAAATAGGCGTGCGGCAGTCGGCAAGTGGTTAAAGCGTTTAAGGAGTTAAAAAGATTAACCTCAGGGGTGTTCAACCTTAATGCACACCTAGGAGGCAAAAGAATAAAAGTACTGCACCCGTCAGAAGCTTTCATCTCGTTATTTACTTAAAGCCAATGGATCCGCTACAGTCCCGTCCTCCTATTTCTTCCCTTCCCTCCCATGATCAGGCTCAGATAACTATTAGAGGGACTGCGGGGGGAGCTGCATACCGAAGGATTTTTACCTTCATGCCTAGAAGGAAACGGGAGGAACAAATGAATTTGCTTCGTCCACTTATGGGGACAGGGCAGACTACAGGTTAAATGACAGTTATGTTTTTAAAAAAAAGGTTTACATTTTATTGGCTAAAAAGCTAGTCACATGCTAATAGGGAACGAGCTCGCCCTTGTATAAAGAATTAAAACTGCGTAGGTGAAGCACACAGCAGTGGATCAGCAGAAGAAGAAGGAACATGTCACTCACTCTGAAGACTTTGCTGCGTCAGTTGATGGAGAGAGCCGCTGCTCCTGGCGGGGATGAGTGGATGAAGCAGTGCTTGTCACTGCAGCCTCCTGATCAGGTTGTTTCTCCCCCTGCTCCGCCATCTATCCTTACTCCTCTGTTTAATTTTACGTCCATCTCTCCTACTGCTTCTCTCCAGATGCCTCACAATCATTCTCCTCCTCCTCGCAGACGTCCTGGTGTCATGAGCAGCCCTGTCCACCAGATGGCAGCAGTGGCGCATTGGCGCGCACACGCGCATCGTCGCGCACGGGCTCGCGCAATTGCGGCCTTGTAACGCGTTCGGGCATGCGCACCGGCAGGGGCGGCGCGCGGGCACGTGAGGACGCCATTCTGGCGCCAAACTTAGACTTAAAAGGGTCCTGAGCCCTGCACCTCTTGCTGTCCAGTCTACAGCACTTACCGTGATTACCAGTACCTTACTCCTGCCTGAACCTGTTCCTGAAGACCCGGCTTGTACCTGTTCCTCCTTGCCTTCCGCCTGCCCTGACCACGGCTTGTCTGACCACCCTCCTGCTGCCCGCTTGTTGCCGACCCGGCCTGAACCCTACCTTAGTCTTGCCTGCTACACCTGTACCTGATCCACTACCTGTCAGTGGATCCACCTGCTGGGACTTGCATCTGCCATACTACGGTACACCTCCCCTGTTCCTGCTGCTCCTCTTGTTCCAGTGCCTCTACCTGCCATCCGCAGCCACCAGTTGCACCTGCTTCTCCACGCAACCCAGGACCCTCAGAAGCTTCTCCCAGCCCAGCACCTGCGCTGCAATCGGCGCTTGTGCGACTCTGCATCCCTGAACCCCCTGTCTACTCTATCAGGGGTCTCGGGATCAGAGGAGCAAGGGTAGCCACTCCTTGCACGCCGGGCTCAACCATCAGGTACGTAACACCTGGTAATCACCCCCCTCCCTCCTCCTCTGCTAAGAAGATAAGATTATCTCTAGTCTCTGATAGTGTTGCTCACGAATATTCGCATTGCGAATATTCGCTACGAATATTGCATATTCGAGTATTCGCGAATATCTCGAATATCGCGGCGAATATTCGCTATTTCGAATATTCGTATTTTTCAAATTTCGCAATAAATTTCGCAATAAAATTCGCATTCGCGAAATTTCGCATTCGCGAATTTCGCAATAGCGAATTTCGCAATAGCGAATTTCGCAATAGCGAAATTTCGCAATTTTTTTTTCTTTTTATAAAATATAGCGAATATTCGTAAATATCGAATATTCGTGATATTTTATAAAAAAAAAAATCGCGAAATTTTGCATTAGCGACCGCATATGTGAAATTTCGCTTTTTTTTTTTTTTATAAAATATACCGAATATTCGTAAATATCGAATATTCGTGATATTTTATAAAAAAAAAAAAAATCGCGAAAATTCGCATTAGCGAAAATTCGCATTAGCGAAAATTCGCATTGGCGAAAATTCGCAATGGCGAAAATTCGCAATTTTTTTTTTTTTTTTTTTTTAAATATCACGAATATTCGATATTAACGAATATTCGCGAATATTCTTCGAAATATTCGCGAAATATCGTGAAATCGAATATGGCGTATTCCGCTCATCACTAGTCTCTGATTCACACAGACACAGTTCAAAGGCTTCTCAAGTTTCTAATGACATTGCAAACTCTGTCATTCCTGAAATTTAACTCTTTCACCTTCAGAATATTAACAGGCTCCTTTCCATAGTCAACCTACAGCATCCTTTTCTACTGCTGCGTCACAATCTGCTCACATTGTTGATGACACCATTAATGTTGCTGAGGTACAGCAGAATGTTAACCCTTTCTCTACTGTGAATGTACAACAAATGCCTCCTGGTGAGTTAAAAAACTATCATATGTTATGTGATTTTGCTCGCAATGTTGGTTCTTTTGTTGAACATTTAAATAAGAATACATCTTCTGTGTCTACTAATGAGTCCAGTGTAGCACAAGTTTGGTTAAATGATAGTGCTAATATTGAACCTGTTACATCAATTTCTTCTGTTATTGCACCCAATTTATTATCTGTTTCTCCTATTGTTCCTGTTTCTAATGCTGTTCCTGAAAGTACATTTAAAGAAGTATTGCCTTGTGAATTATCACCACTTGGATTTTATCTGCCCATGGCGATGGAAGAAAAAATACAAAAAGGTGACTACATAGATATTATGTCTTTGATCCCTTCTTCAAAGGATAACCGCTTTGATAAAAAAAGATTCAGAAAAATTTGCAGAAGACAAGACAAACAATTTTAACCCTCGCAATTTTTCTAATTGGCTTCATGCTTTCTGCATATATGCCAGTGTTTTGGGTGAAAAACATCCGGAGTTGTGCAGCAGTCTTTTTCAGCATGTGGACATCATTTTAGAGGTGTATAAGAACTTTAATGGCCTCGCATGGTTCTTCTATGATGAAGCGTTTCGACAGACCATTTTTGTACATAAAACTTTGAAATGGGGGGAAAAAGACGTTGGTTTGTGGTTAAACTTGTTGTTACCGCAGAAGCAATATGTGAAACCTACACATTCTACTTCTTCAGGTTTCCGTTGCGGTGTGTGCTTTGGTTTTAATGAAGGCCATTGCAAATGGCCACATTCTTGTAAATACAAGCATGAGTGTGCTTTTTGTGCGGGTAATCATCCAGCATCCAGATGTTTCAAAAAAGCTACTTCTACGACACCTCCCTCTCGTGATCTTTTTCTTAAAGGCGGACACGCCAGTGAAACTTATAAACATGGTGCTATGGCCAAATCAAAAGATGGCAGTCCTGCTATTTTAAAGGATTAGGTGAAGGTTTTCCTTTACCTAGTTTTCAAGGTTTAGGTTGTTTGATCAATAAAAATGTACCTTCAATTGATAGTCCTATTCCTATAGTTGCGGAAACATTTTCAAAAGAAGTACAAGATTGTAGAGTTGCTGGCCCTTTTCTTTCTCCCCCATTTGCCAATTTTAGAATTTCGCCTTTGGGTATTATTCCTAAAAAAGAACCAAATTCATTCCGGATGATACACCATCTTTCCTATCCTTTTGGATCTTCACTAAATTATGACATTTATGCAACACTTTGCAGTGTCTTTTATTCGTCTTTTGATGACACTTTAACAAAGATAAGGAAACTGGGTCATAGAGCATTATTAGCAAAAGCCGATATTAAATCTGCTTTCAAGCTTTTACCCATTCATCCCACAGCTTTTAACTCGTTAGGGTTTTATTTTAATAATTCATATTATTTTGACAAATGCCTTCCCATTGGCTGCTTATTATCTTGCCGTTTTTTTAAAAAGTTTTCATCTTTTTTGGAATGGGTTGTCTCTCTCAATCCAGTTCAGCCAATTTATTACATTATTTGGACGATTTTCTTTTCATGGGTTTCGATTCTGATGAATGTATTTATCTTTTTACCGAATTTCAATGTATTTGCCATCTTTTTCATGTCCCTTTTTGCTCATGTTCTTCCTATTTTTGGGTGTAACTATCGATACGGACTCGCTTAAACCAACAGAAAATTGCAAAACTTATTTTTTTAGTAGATTTTGTCATGTCTAAAAAGAAAGTGGTTTTGCGAACTTTACAGTCCTTATTAGGTTTGTTCGCTTTGAGAGTCATTCCTATGGGTAGGGTTTTTTCTAAGCAATTATATCAGTCCATTTAGTTAGGATTACGGCTTCTTTGCGTGGGGATTTGTTGGTTTGGAAACAATTTTTATCTTCATTTAATGATTGTTCTTTTTGGCAAGAACCTTTTTGTACTTCAGAGGCCCTTAATCTATTTACGGATGCTGCTGGTTCTGTCGGTTATGGCGTTTATTGGCAGGGACATTGGTTTGCTGGTAAATGGCCCAGTTCTTGGATTGACAATGGTTTAACGGTTAACATTACCCTTTTGAAAATATTTCCTGTTTTGATTTCTCTTGAACTTTGGGGTTCTTGTTTCTCAAATCAAAGAATTTTGTTACGTTCTGATATCAAGGCTGTTGTATATGCTATTAATTGTCTGTCGTCCAAATCTTTACCATTGTTAGCTGTTCTTCGTCAATTCGTTTTAAAATGCCTAGAATTAAACATTTGGTCAAAAGCTAAATATGTCCCTGGAATTGATAATTCTGTAGCTGATTCTTTGTCCCGTCTACAGTTGGACCGTTCTCAAATGTTGGTTCCAGAAGCAGACACATGTGGAGTACGATGCCCTTCTCAGCTGTGGAATCTGTTTTTTTGAGAGTTGGTTTGGCCATCAGTAATTCGTTAGCCCCTTCCACGTGGGTGGAGTATAATGCTGCGTGGAATTCCTGGTTTGCTTACTTGGATGCACATGGTCAGGCTGGCAATCTAATCTCTGAGCAACCGATATTGTCCTTTTTGGAACACATGATGGATAAAGGTTATTCTTATTCACATATAGTGAAACAATTGGCTGGAATTTCCTTTTTCGCTAAATTGCTTGGTTTCCCTTCATGTATGAGTTTCTTTTCTGTGAAACAAGTGTTGAAGGATTATCGTAGATCTTCAGTAACCCATGATTCTCGTTTGCCTATTTCAATTGATATTTTGAAAAAACGTTGTGCTTCCACTAAGACAGTCTGTGTTTCTGTTTATGAATCTTTATTATTTCGATTGGAATTTTGTTTATGTTTCTTCGGTGCCTTTCGAATTTCTACCTAACAATTTTCATGGTTATTCTGGGTTTTCTTTTTCTGATCTAGTTTTAGGTAGTAATTTTATACAACTTAAGATTAAAAAGAGTAAAACGGATTAGTTGAGTCATGGACGATGGGTCACTTTACGTCGTCTCGACTCTTCTTCTATTTGTTCTGTCTTATTAATTCATCAATATTTATAAATCCGCCCAATTGGGTCTGGTAGTCTGTTGATTCATTGTTCTGGCTTACCTCTCACTCGTTATAAATTTTGCTCAGTTTAAAAAAAATATTTGAATCGTTTGGGTCACCTACCTATTAGTTCTCATTCTTGCCGAATTGGGGTTGCTACTACTGCATCCACCTTGGGTTTGTCTAATGATATTTATTGTTAAGAATATTGGTAGATGGAGATGAAGTTGCTACTGTTCTTACATACGTCCTAATTTTTCTGTTTAATTCCAGGTAACCTGTATAACATCTGGATCATCGGACACTCATACATATAATGGGCCTTTCGCAGAGCAATGGTTAGAAAATATGGTATTAATTTAGGTTTTAAAGTTGAGAATTTTCATTTATGGTGGTCTGCTTTGCGTGGTATGAGACTAAATGATATGCGTCAAACTTTATCGTTATTGTATGCTTCTTGGCAATACTTCATATTTCTGGTAATTATATAGGTTCACGTCATACTTTAGACATAATTTCACAACTAAAATATGATTTTCTTCAATTACATTCTGTTTTACCTGATTTAATTTAATTGTGCCACGTTTGAAGTGGTTGCTTACTCCTGAACTCCAGTATTGTGAAAAAATGTGCATAAAAATCAATAGAGCAATGTCTAAATGTATGCCTTCTATCCAAGGCTTATCTTAACAACATATTGATCTGGAAGGGCGTTTAGTTGTTTTTTATGGGTCTGACGCTGTTCATTTGTTGGATATCGCTTTAGATATATTTAATGTTGGCATTCAGAACTGTGTTGAATTGGCCGTGGGGCAGGTGGGGTGCCAGGCTCATTTTTAATAATCCTGGTGTATGGGACAGTTATAGACAGGGCCAGTGCAAGGATTTTTGCCAACTCAGGCGAAGGTGCATTTTGCCGCCCTCCCACCCCCTGGCACGCACGCGCGCACATACACAGCAGTCGTCAATAAATGATTTCCCTCCACAGGTTTTCAGTGAATCAAATCCACTTTCTGCTGCACTGTCTCCAGCTCTGGGGATTTAAATGGTTAAGAGCTCAATGTGGAATAAGAGTGGAAAAAAAAACACACTCTCAGACTGAGAGAATACATTTTTTGGGGGACTTCACTGCCTGATTTGAGCAGCTCTGTGACATCTATTTTCAGTCCTGTACTGAAACTGACACGCTCACACTGTTACAGTGTCTGTCTCTCTGCATTGCTTCTTCTCATAGCATTCAGGCAGCTCCCTCGCCAGACAAGGATTATTGTAGTAGCTAGCTTCCCTATTATCAATACTTTAAAGGAAAAAAAAATAGAGGACAGGAAGAGAATTTTTCACCAAAAGACCCTTACTCCTGAAACATAGAGGCACATACGCAGGCTCACTGCTTCTGTGCATCTCCTTAATTTCCCTCTTGTTCTCTAATCTGAACATTTAAACAGATTTCTCCAGCATCAGCTAAATATTTTTTCAACCTCAGAGGAAGGGGGGAAAAAAAGACTTAAGAGTAAAAGTTAGACAACTACTGAGTGACTCACTCACTGCACAGGTCAGCCAGCGCCACTGTGGGAACTCGTCTCGTCATGACTCCTCCTTCCTTCAAATGTCGCTCGCAGCGGCAGCCCTGAGCCCAGCCCACCACAGACACACACATTATGATTGGGCAGGCGACTGTCCTAGCGGTAGCCCGCTCAGTTTTCCACCCTGTCCCCCTGGCGGCGCTGGCGACGTAAAGCAAGTGCCCAACTTGCCTTGCGCTAGCGCCGGCCCTGGTTATAGAGGTATTGAACTGGTTATAGTATTTACTCGAGCTGTCATGGCTAAGTTAAAGTGATTGGTTACTGTTTATTGTAAGATGGTAAATAAATATAATACCAATAATAAAGGCCCCCGGCCATTCAAATCCATTGTTAAAGTTTAAAAAAAAATGTTTTAAATATTAATTTAATGGTTTATTATTGATTATTATTGTAAATGTAATTGTTCTGCATACGGTCCCATGGAAAGGGAAGGAGAAAACTAATTTGCTCCGCCCACCTATGGGGATGGGGCAGACTACAGGTTAAATGACAGTTATGTTTTAAATAAAAAGGTTTACATTTTATTGGCTAAAAAGCTAGTCACATGCTAATAGGGCACGAGCTAGCCCTTATATAAACAACTAAAACTGCGTAGGTGAAGCAGACAGCGGTGGATCAGCAGAAGAAGAAGGAACATCCCGCCCTCCCTCCCATTGTCGAGGCCCTCATTATGTGGTTTGGTCCCTTTCTCATGAAAAGGGACAGTTATAGAGGTATTGAACTGGTTATAGTATTAACTCGAGCTGTCATGGCTGAGTTAAAGTGATTGGTTACTGTTTATTGTAAGTTGGTAAATAAATATAATACCAATAATAAAGGGCCCCAGCCATTCAAATCCATTGTTAAAGTTTTAAATAAAAAATTTAATATATTAATTTATTGGTTTATTATTGATTATTATTGTAAATGTAATTGTTCTGCATACGGTCCTATTGTGATTCTACCTTCTATCATGTAGTTCTGCCTTCAAGTCCACCATGCTTTCGGGCAAAGCAACACCATACTAGCTTTCCCCTTTCTTCCTCCCAAGTGCTGCAGATATTGCAATAGCTACCAATACTTAGAAGCATTATATCCCAAAGTTACCAACTTCTTCTGAATACATATTTTTTATTATATTATTTTCTTGCAAGAGACATACGAAATGGAAGACTGATTTATGTCCCTTCGAGCCAGATCCATGGAAAGAAGCCCTTCAAAAAGTTTAATATATGTTAATACTATGCAATGACTTTTCCTAATCTATATCATGCTTAAGTCCCACTATTCATCAACAATATTAGGTATTGCGAAAGATCCCATTTGTCCCAAATGCAAAAGGAATCACAGTGACCTACTGTAAAGGTTGTGGCATTGCCCTAAATGGGTAAAATGGTTAGATTTCACAAACTGCTTATTATCGCAGACCCCCATCTGACAGAGTCAATGATTGGCTCTACCTGTCAGCGCTAACTGAGGAAAGCCCTTTACCGGCACTTCCAGGTTACATGCTGTGATTGGTCACAGCTGATCACGTGGTCAAGAGCCAATGTCATAGGCTTTTTAACCTGATCGGAGTTGAGGTGTGTCAGAGTGACACCCCACACCACCAATCGCTGCATGCCCCTGCCATTGTGTGATCGTGGCATATCCTGCTGGACGTCATATGATGTCCAATCAGGATAATGCAACCAGTGCCTGGCTGTCATTTTGCTATAGGCTGGGCGATAAGTGGTTAAAACTATTTCTATAGAAAGTAGACCATGCAGGCCTTCCCTGCAGTGACATTGGTATGGCATTTTACCACATACAGTTATTCTCTGTGTAACACAAAAGCATTGTTTTTCTTTTGCTACTAATAGCAGATTGTGTATCCTGTAGAAGACAGTCTGACTTGTTACACAAATTACCAAGACTTTCTAAAGCTCTAAGTGGTCATAAATGCTGGACCTTTTCACATGTTTCATGGTTCTTGTGACCTATTTAGTAAATTAGATTTTAAGGCACATGTAAGCAATATACTGTACATCTGCATTTTCCCTTTGCCGTTAATATTAGACAACTTTATAACTGAACTCCAGGCACATTATAATAATCTGCTTATGTATTCATCAAAAATCATTAAATATACAACAGCTGCTAGAGTGAAATGTTCCATATAAATGAAAAAAGAACTTTAATTACTTGGAGATATGCATTGCACCCACAAACACCAAATGATATGAAATGGACTCACTCATTTCATAAAATAAAAAACAATAGATAAAACTATGGGCCATGTTTTAAAATTATTCAGGTGTTGAAAAATTACTTCTTTTAAAATGATCAGCATGTTGAAGCCTACATGAGATATTTAGTGGTATCTACTATAGACCGCATGATATACGTGTGCAAGTGCAATGCAAGTAGTTCGTTTTTTTAAGGCGTTATGTAAATATCAAAATGCCTTGATGGGTGGGTGTCAGTTTGAAGGGGTGGTGTTTCCTAGGCAGACTGCATTTGCATGCAGACCTCCCAAGGTAACTTCCCTACATATTAAGCTAAGTCTCCATGATTGAGTGAACTGAAAACCAAAGAATGACAGGGAAGAGCCAGGAACAGTAAGGTTGGTGGGGAGAGGGCTAGATGATACTGGGCATTCTGCAGCCAGGAAATGGAGCAGGTTTTGCATGACTTGCTGCAGCTTTCAATGCACACTGTGAGAGTCTCATAGCATGCAGAGATATCAGAGTCAGCAAGATTGGAGTTCAACTTTACTGAACTGTTATACTCATTCTTGTCCCTTTCAGCAAGGGAGCTAAATATCTAGTAAATTTATTTATTTTTATTTATTTGACATGGCAAGATCCCTAAAGCTTAGTGACATATTATAACATCTTAGAGCTCTAGTGCTCCCAGCGAGGTTTGCCTTTACCCAGTCTATTGCCATATTACTACAATTCCATTTAAATCAAATAGTCTAGTTTTGATCTGCCAAGCTCCTATGAGTTAAATTGACAAAACATGGAATCCAACATAATAAATCACTCTTTTCTAATTTTATATGGTAGCCCTGGTCTCTGCCCCTACCCATGCATCAAATCCTTTTAAATTCAATTAAGTTTTATATGCCCATATTTTCTTCTCATTCATCATTGATTAAGTTACAAGGAAACCTTTTAGACTTCTGTATACTATGGAACACATATTCCCTTTCTACTAAGGACTTTACCCATATATTTAACCATGCTATAATGCTAAAACAACATCTTTTTCAACCCGACAATCTGTGCTCAGGCTCTATATCAAAGAGGTCAGATCTCCATGATCATGTACAATTACTGGTTGCTCTGCTATCACTGTATGTCAGTGCTATTGTCTTTGATCACCATCACAGCAGTACAATGTCACCAGACCAGTGCTGCCGGTCAGTGTCCCTAATGACCGCTGCACCAGTCAGTGTCCCTAATCACCGCTGCTCCAGTCAATGTCCTTAATCATCATCACCCTCTCACAATATCCCTGATCACTTCCACACTACTTATATCATCCCTGATCACCACCACACCAGTCACAATGTCAGTGTCCCTGATCATCACTACACTAGTTACAGTTTTCCCAATCACCACCACACCAGTCCAAATGTCCCTGATCATCACCACACCAGTCGCAGTGTCCCTAATCACCGCCACACCAGTGCCAGTGTGACTGATCACTGTCACAACAGTACAATTTCCCCAGATCAGTGCTATCTGTCAGTGTGCCTAATCACTGCTACATCAGTGTCCCAAATCACTGCTGCACCAGTCATAGTGTCACTATAGGACTTGTTCCCATGTGTGATATTCTCTGAGGACCATCCATGTTCAGATAACTCTTCAGAGAGCATTTCACAGGCAGTGAGAAGGAATTGTATTGCCTACTGTCAGGAACCATGAATCAGATGGAGACAGAAAACACAGTAAAAATCAAACCTTTTAATAAAATGGTAAAAATCATACAAATAGTAACAGTAGTCAGAACATAGCCAGGATACAGTAGCCAAAACGGGTAGTCAGAACAAGCCAGTAAATCAGGAAGCCAGAGATCAGCATAGTCTAAATCAACGGACAGGATCAGGCAAGCCTTTAACAGGAACACAACATTATATGCTATTTATATGTACCTTGGTCTGATGCTGCATCTGTCCTCGGGTTTCTGCACTGAGAACCAAGCCCCCGAACATCACCGATGGCTTGGTCCTCACTCCTCCCCGAGCACAGCAATGCTGACTGTCAGTCAGCATCGCTTCTGCTCTACTTCTCTGCTCTCATTGGAGCGCTGAGCAGTGAAGGGGCGCGGAGCGGCCGTCTCAGTATCTCATCGGCTCCCTGAGGTGCTGAGACTGCCATCAATCAAGGCAGTTGGTGGATACAGACTTGGAAGTCGGGATTACGCGCCGCCTTGACTGATCGCAGTGACGTTACTCTGCGCTGAAAACAGGTCACGAGTGCAAAACGAATTGCACTCCTGTGACCCAGAGGAGAGGCCCAGTCTAAAAAGTCCTCAGGCTAGACTTCTCCTTTAAATAGCCAGAAGGGGCTGGCTGTGGGCTGGACTTGACAAGCACAAAATGGTCACCAGGTAAGTCACTATGAAACAATGAGTGCTGGCAATTAATCTACAGCTGAGCAACCTAGCACTGAGAAGGAAGAGCCCAGCCCTGACAGTACCCCCTCCTCAATGACCGCTCCCCCTCGGAGGGCCCCCAGGTTTGAGTAGGAAATGTCTATGGAAAAAGTTTAAAATATATTGCGCTAAACAATTCAGTGTAAATATATAGTATAAATATATAGTGTATAGGCAGCCAACACCACAGTGGATAAAGTGTAATAGAAAAAAGAAAAAAAGTGTAGCGCCAAAACTATATAGATGTAGAAAAAACCATAAATGGCCAGGGTGATGTAGCTACCAGCCAAAATACATTAAGACCTAAGGTGCAGCCTTCGTGAAGAAGATCATAGACTATAGGCTATGAAACACCAGCTGTTGAGCTGGGTGAAACAAATAACAATATTCAAAAACACAAACTGAAGGTAATGTGAAAAGTGTTGCAACAAAGTAAGTGCAGCTGAAAACAAATGCAAAAGGTCCTGAAAACAGCAAAAACAAGGGGGGAGGGGGAATAGGTGTGGGTTTGAGGATGTTGATATTCCAGTTTCCCCAAAACAGACTGATTGTTCATTCAGTTTGAAACACCTCATCCATATACATTGGCAATCCTTTCCCTCAGAAACAGGTCATCTTCCCAGGACATTCCTTGGCATATATATATATTAAGGTACTCTTACCGACTTTTGTTGACCCACGGCTCACCGTATGGTGGGTAGGTCTTCAAAGCTTGTATAGGCTAGCCGCCCTCCGATCATCCCAATGGATAAATCGATGTCCCAGGTTGTGATGCTGTAGGCAGATCCCAAAAGGAGAGCAGGTATCGCTGGCCTCAGGAACGTCAGACAGAACAGTGAAGATGTGAGACTCCGTATTTCATGGAAGATATGAAAAAAAGAGGGCGAGAACACCTCCTCATCGTGTAGAAATTTATTAAAAGTTGATCAAAAAGTATTGATACAGCAAAGAGATCTGCAAATCTCATTAAAAATTCCAAGCAAGGATAAGGTCCATGTACCAAAATATAAAAGCAAAAAAACCCCAAAAGATAAAAAGTTCCACACTGCACATCAAGGAAACTACAGCAAGCAAAAATCTTGGTAGTAACGCAATAGTGGTGATAAGAGTAATTTCTACACGATGAGGAGGTGTTCTCGCCCTCTTTTTTTCATATCTTCCATGAAATACGGAGTCTCACATCTTCACTGTTCTGTCTGACGTTCCTGAGGCCAGCGATACCTGCTCTCCTTTTGGGATCTGCCTACAGCAACACAACCTGGGACATCGATTTATCCATTGGGATGATCGGAGGGCGGCTAGCCTATACAAGCTTTGAAGACCTACCCACCATACGGTGAGCCGTGGGTCAACAAAAGTCGGTAAGAGTACCTTAATATATATATATGCCAAGGAATGTCCTGGGAAGATGACCTGTTTCTGAGGGAAAGGATTGCCAATGTATATGGATGAGGTGTTTCAAACTGAATGAACAATCAGTCTGTTTTGGGGAAACTGGAATATCAACATCCTCAAACCCACACCTATTCCCCCTCCCCCCTTGTTTTTGCTGTTTTCAGGACCTTTTGCATTTGTTTTCAGCTGCACTTACTTTGTTGCAACACTTTTCACATTACCTTCAGTTTGTGTTTTTGAATATTGTTATTTGTTTCACCCAGCTCAACAGCTGGTGTTTCATAGCCTATAGTCTATGATCTTCTTCACGAAGGCTGCACCTTAGGTCTTACTGTATTTTGGCTGGTAGCTACATCACCCTGGCCATTTATGGTTTTTTCTACATCTATAATGTCTATGGAAAGCATAGAGTAGGACAGGAGCATGTACGTCTGAGGATGAGACCCAAGTGCATTCCTTTGGACCGTACCCTTTCCAATATACCAGGTACTGTATGCACCTGTGGAACCTATGTGCATCAATAATTGATTGTATCTTATACTCCTCATGCTTCTCCCCCTGTCCTGGGCAAGGTTGTGGTAGATAGGTGGTGAAACTTTTGCACACCAAAGGTTTTAATAAGGAGACACGAAAAACATTCAAAATATGCATGTTAGAAGGAAGGTCTAATGCGTAAGTCACTGGGTTTGAGCCTATGGAGAATACCAAAAGGCCCAATAAACCGTGGTGCCAGTTTCAGTGAGGGAACCTGGAGCCGGAGGTTATGAGATGACAGCCAGACCCTCTCCCCAACCTGGTATCTATTACTGGCACATTACAAGGACTCTTGGACCTCCACCCAAGTGGAATGAAGATCACGGAGATGCTTCTCCAATGCAGGAATTATTTAAGGAACAAATGAGTCAGGCAACATGGATGGTTGGAAACCATAATTCCCTATAACCTGAGACAATCGGGAGGCAGTATTGATGGCACTATTGTGAGCAAACTTCACCCAAGGTAGGGGGTCTGAACAGTTGTTATGGTGGTCAGAAATATAGCAATGCAGAAACTGCTCCAAGACTTGGTTGGCTCGTTCTGCAGCCACATTGGACTGCAGGTGATATGCAGAGGAGAAGGAAAGCTGAATCCTAACTGTGTACAAAGGCTCGCCAAAACCTGGAGACAAATTGGCTACCCTGTCAGGCGGCATACACACGAGGGGATATGTCCGCTGAAAACGGTCCGATGGACCGTTTCAGCAGACATCTCCGCTCGTGTGTATGGGCTAGCGGACAGATTTCTCCACCCGACAGATTTCAAAGCAAGCTTTGAAATCTATCCGGTGGAATCTGTCCGCCCGACATGTCTGCTGGTTAGTACACTTACCAGCAGACATGTCGGCCCCCACCGCCGCCGCGCCGCTGCCGAATGGATTCGGCGCATGCGCGGAAGTGTTTTACTTCCTGGTGCGGTGACGTGGCGGTGACGCGGCGGCGTCAACGTCACCGCCGCGTCACCGCGCCGTCCGGCGGCGGGGAATTTGATCCGATGGTGTGTACACGCCATCGGATCAAACTCCCGATCGGACATATCCGATGGAAATGGTCCGCGGACCGTTTTCATCGGATATGTCCGATCGTGTGTACGCCGCCTCAGAGATGATAAACTTGGATAGCCTATGTAACCCAAAGATCTCCAGAGCAAAAATTAATGCCAGTTCTTTAGATGTGGGCAACTTCTTTAGTGTAATACAATGTGACCTTTTCAAGAAACGGTTAACCACCATTAGAATAACTGTTGCCCTGGGAGTTGGGTAACTCCACAATAAAATCCATAGACAGGTGGGTCTAATGCCGCGTACACACGGTCGTTTTTTGCGATGAAAAAAAACGTTGTTTTTTAAAACGTCATTTAAATTGATCGTGTGTGGGCAAAACGTTGTTTTTTGTCTTAAAAAAAACGACCAAAAAAAAATTCCAACATGCTTGAATTTTTTGTGTCGTTTTTCAAAACGTTGTTTTTTGTTTCACAAAAAGTCACCGTGTGTAGCAAAAACGTCGTTTAAAACGACGTTTTTCAACCCGCGCATGCCCAGAAGCTAGTTATGAAGCGAGCTTTTTGTGAAAAAAACGATGGTGTGTATGCAACATCGTCTTTGAAAGTGACGTTTTAAAAACGTTGTTGTTTACTTCACAAAAAACGTCGTTTTTTTTCATCGCAAAAAACGACCGTGTGTACGCGGCATAAGGCCTCTTTTTACTGGGTACGGGTTGTAGGAGGCTCACTGGAAGGTGGCGTGGTGTCTTACTCATTGGCACACATGGAACAGGCAGCTAATAAATTCCTAGTAAAAAAAAAAAAATCATAATTATGCCCCCTATTTTGTAGGCAATATAACTTTTGCGCAAACCAGTCACTATACGGTTATTGCGATTTTTTATTTTATTTTATTTTTTACCAAAAAATATGTAGAAGAATACGTATCGGCCTAAACTGAGATAAACATTTTTTTTTTTTAAATGGGATATTTATTATAGCAAAAAGCAAAAAATATTGGGCCAGATTCACAGAGCGATTACGCCGGTGTAACAGGAGATTCGCGGCGTAAGTCTAAATTTAAATTGATCGTGTGTGGGCAAAAAGTTGTTTTTTGTCTTAAAAAAAACGACCAAAAAAAAATTCCAACATGCTTGAATTTTTTGTGTCGTTTTTCAAAACGTCGTTTTTTGTTTCACAAAAAGTCACCGTGTGTAGCAAAAACGTTGTTTAAAACGACGTTTTTCAACCCGCGCATGCCCAGAAGCTAGTTATGAAGCGAGCTTCAATGGAAAAGTGTGGTGAACGTAACCTCGTTTTTTGTGAAAAAAACGATGGTGTGTATGCAACATCGTCTTTGAAAGTGACGTTTCAAAAACGATGTTGTTTACTTCACAAAAAACGTTGTTTTTTTTCATCGCAAAAAAACGACCGTGTGTACGCGGCATAAGGCCTCTTTTTACTGGGTACGGGTTGTAGGAGGCTCACTGGAAGGTGGTGTGGTGTCTTACTCATTGGCACACATGGAACAGGCAGCTAATAAATTCCTAGTAAAAAAAAAAAAAATCATAATTATGCCCCCTATTTTGTAGGCAATATAACTTTTGCGCAAACCAGTCACTATACGGTTATTGCGATTTTTTATTTTATTTTATTTTTTACCAAAAAATATGTAGAAGAATACGTATCGGCCTAAACTGAGATAAACATTTTTTTTTTTAAATGGGATATTTATTATAGAAAAAAGCAAAAAATATTGGGCCAGATTCACAGAGCGATTACGCCGGTGTAACAGGAGATGCGCGGCGTAAGTCTAAATTTGCGCATGCGTTTCGATACTCCGCATCCCTAAAACGAGATACGCAAGAAATCTACTTTTTTTTGTCCAGCGTAATTTCGATAGACAGGCGCATCCATCCGTGCAAAACTGCGCTAGACACACCATTGATTTGCTATTAAAATATGCTAATGAGGGAGTTACGGGGATCCACAAAAGAACGTTGGTGCAGCGCAGGCTACGCGCTGTGCGCAACAGCTGCACGGCCTGTCTAAAATTAGACCATATAAAAGGTGGTCTAAAATTAGACAATTTGTCTACATGTTAGGCCCCATACACACGAGCGGACAGATTTGTTCAAATCTGTCCGTCCGACAGATTTGAACAAATCTGTCTGCTGGGATTTTGGTTTGCTCGCGTGTTCACACGAGCAAACCAAAATCCCCGCCAGCAGACGGCGCGCTGACGTGTCGGTGACGTTGACGCCGCCACGTCACCGCACCAGGAAGTAAAACACTTCCGCGCATGCGCCGAATCCATTCGGCGGCGGCGGTGCGGGACGACATGTCTGCTGGTAAGTGTACTAACCAGCAGACATGTCGGGTGGACAGATTCTCACCCGATAGATTTCAAAGCATGCTTTGAAATCTGTCGGGTGGACAAATCTGTCTGCTCGGCCGTACACACGATTGAATCTGTCTGCTGAAACGGTCCAGCGGACTGTTTCCAGCGGACAGATTTGATCGTGTGTACGAGGCCTTAGAGAAAGCAACACCGTTAGTGAGGAGCAGAGCAGTCACACGTGTTGCCCAACAATCTGTATGCCAACATGCCAGGGACATCCTCGCTCATAGCTATACTACTGACTTTAGAGGAGCAAAGAAGGAGGAGGGCACGGAGGAGGGCACGGGAGAGGATATACCGCACACGCATAGACATCTTTGGCATGAGTGATTCTGAGGTGTATCGCATCTTCAGATTCACCCCTCATGCCATCCTGGAATTAACCATAACCCTGCAGGATGACATCACCAGCCCAACACACCGCTCACATGCAGTGCAGCCACTTGTCAAGGTCATGGCAACACTCCATTTCCTTGCCAGTGGCTCTTTTCAAAGAACAAGTGGAGTGGTGGCTGGGATGTCACAATCCTCCGTGAGCAGATGTGTGCACCAGGTTGTCCCTGCAATCCTCAGATGCATGGCCAACCAAATCATCAAACCCACCACTGAGGACCTGCGGCTGAAGGCAATGACAGATTTCTACAGAATTGCCAGATTCCCACGCACCGTGGGGGCCATTGATTGCACACATGTGGCACTCCAGCCCCCCCATGAGACAGAGCACATATACCGCAATCGGAAGCATTGGCATTCCATCAACGTACAGGTGATAGTCGATGCCCAAGGCCTCATATGGCACGTCCGTGCCAAACACCCCGGATCCAGCCATGACAGCTACATATACAATCAGAGCCCCATCCGAATGGAATTCGAACAGAACGTGTATGGGGACAGCTGGCTGGTTGGTGAGTGACATGGGTGGCAGGCATGACTGTCCCCCCCCATGATGCACACATCACAAGGGGCACATGCATGACTAACATCCTCCTGTGTTTTTCCTTACAGGTGACTCTGCATATGCACTGGGACCCCATCTCATGACTACTATCCGGAACCCCCAAACCCCAGGAGAGGAAAGATACAATGAAGCCCACGCCCAAACACGTGCAGTGGTGGAGCGCACCTTTGGCCTCCTGAAGTCACATTTCCGATGCCTGGATAAGTCTGGGGGTACCCTGTTGTATTCCCCAAACTTTGTGTGCCAGATCATCGGTGCATGTTGCATTCTGTACAACTTCGCAGTGAGAAAGGGCCTGCAGATTGACCTACGTGATGACCTGACCCCTGAACCAGACAATCCCCCCCTAACCGAGGTTACCCCGTCTTCTGAGGGAAGAGCAGCCAGGAGACAGCTCACATTAGGCATCTTTGCACGTTAAACACACACATTAATCATGGCACAATGAGAATGCATGCATGCACACCACTGTGGTCCCTAGCACAGACACATCACATCCTCATCTAATTGGATTAGCACAAGCCCACCATGCTGGGCTTGTGAGCAGCAACGCCACGCCACGGCTCCAATTATGTCACTGTACATTCATACACCATTCACACGGACCTGGGAATCACTTCTCCCTGGTCCTGGGGAACCCTTCTCCACCAAAACTGAGGGTGACACCCCTTTGCCGGCAGGAATATCACCCCCACATTCCAAAAACATTCACATAAAAAAAAAAAATGTCCAGCAAAAAAAAAAAATGTCCAGCAAAAAAAAAAGAAAAAAAAGGGGAAAAACAAATTAATGCCTTTGGCGTGAGCCATGCCTGGTGCGCCCACGGCCCCGGCTCCTCAGGGGAGACTCATGGGGAGGGGGGGTAATCCGGGGAAGGAGGAGCAGCCCCTGGTCTCTGCCCACCTGGCGGCCTGCCCTCCAAGGCCACGGCAATTCTGTTCAGGCCAGCACCTAGTGTTGCCGTGTTGGCCTGGATAGCCTGGGTGAGGGCCCTCACATCCTGCCCAACGTCTGCTGTTGTAGTCTGCAGTACGTTTAGGCAGTTTGCAAGAGCCCGGGAGTGGCAGTCCAGGTCCCCAAGCGTATCCTTTATGGAGGACAGGCTCTCCTCCATCCGCCCCAAAGTCTGGCTGACCTGTCTCAGATGGCGGGTCTGAAGGGCCTGGTCCCTTCTCAGATTGGCGGGCAGAAGCTCGGCCACCCCCCTGGTCTTCTGGGACGACTTCCTGCCTCCAGCTGAGGCTTGTGGCCGGGGAGAAGGGGAGGCCCTTGGGAGAGGAGCCCTGTTGGGGGAGGAGTGGGAGGGGCTAGCCCTTATGGAGGGCTGGCTGCTGCCAGCCAGAGAGGAAGACTCCTCCAAAAACAGCAATCCACTGGCTGACATGACATCCTCCTCCTCCTCAAACTCCTCCTCCTCAGCCTCCTCCTCTTCAACCTCCTCTGAGGACTCCGGCCTTGTCGGGGGGTCCTCATCAGGCTGGGATGGTGCGGTCAGCCCAGATGGCCCAGCACCCTCCTGCTCATCTGTGGATGACACAAAACATTCACAGGTTGGAGGATCCACACACTTTCCACATATTCCCTTTCACCCCCTCCCCCACACATGCTACACACCTGATAGGGAAAAAAACCTTACCTGGCATCACGCCTTCATGACTTGAGTCATAGCCGGGCAGGCCCTCCACCTGTTGTCTATGAAAGGTCTGGGCCACCGCACGCTCCTCCGCTGTCAGCCTAACAGGGCATGGTGGGCCCCCTCCTGTGGCCCTGGCATGGGCTACCATTTTGACCAGCTTCTTTCTGACCAGACGCCGGAGGTCATTGCTCTTCTTTTCAATCCCCGACCGTGTCCGGGTCTCCCCCCCCCCAAAACATTCACCTCGTCAGTAATGTTCTGCAAGATCTCACGCCTCCTGGCCGGGGTGGTGTTGACACTCTCCGATCCGTGGAGGAAACACCCATATTGGGAAATGGCCCGGGCAAGAATTTGTTTCTCCCCCAAAGTAAAATTTAACTTCTTCTTTCTCTCAGTCATACTCATACAACAACTCTCTCCCAAACAGTCAGCAAAAATCACTCACAAAAACAAGCAGGAAAAATCAAGCAAGAAAACAAACAAACAAAAAACTATCAACCAAAAAGTCTCACAAGCAGTCACCAAAAATCACTTTCAAATATCTTCTAACAAACACTAGATCACACAGTCCACAAATATAACAAAGACAAATCACAACGCAACTTACAACAGATCAAAAGCACCTTGCTGTATAGGGAGGGATACAAAGGGATGTACTTTTGCAAAGGAAGTGTGTTTCTGTCTGTCTATTTATGCTGTCTGCGTAGTTCACTATTTTGCCCTAGTCCACTTCCAATTTCACTGATTGCGCCGTTCCAGAGTTGTGAGCATGCGCACAGAGGTGCTGACCATGGTCTGCTTCAAGCGCGCATGCGCGAGCCGGCCGGCCCTTCATTTGCATGGGGTCACGGCTCATTTCAATGTAACACGCCCACGTCCTTCCCAATTTGTATTACTCCGCCTTGCGCCTCTGAAATAACGTTGCGTAGGCGCAAATTTCTGCGTAAAACCGACGAGAATAGGGTGATTGCGCCGCTACATTGCGCCAGTCTAACGTAAAGGCGGTGCGCTACGCCGGTCCAATAATGCTCAGATGTACGTGAATCTGGCCCATTGTGTCTTTTTTCAAAATTGTCACTCTTTTTTTATAGCGCAAAAAATAAAAACCACACGGGCGATCAAATACCACCAAAAGAAAGCTTTATTTGTGGGGAAAAAAAGGACGTCAATTTTGTTTGGGAGCCACGTCGCATGACCGCGCAATTGTCAGTTAAAGCGATGCAGTGCCAGAAGCTAAAATTGTGTCTGGGCAGGAAGGGGGACCTGTTCCAAGGTCATAACATTTAATTTATATATATACAGTATATATTAAATGTTATGACCTTGGAACAGTTGACGTGATGCCCGGCACACTCATAGTTCATTTAGGCTGGGTTCACACTAGTGCTTGTGAATTTCAGCTCTCCTATCTCTGCAGATAGATAAGGGAAGTGTTCAGCAGATTAGCTCCGTTTTTAGCTGCGAATTTGGAGACCTGGGAGAAGTTCCAGGTGAGAGGAGAGTGGGGGAGAAGTGTATTGAGCTGAATGAGAGAAATTCCTGAAGAGAACTGAACACATCTGCGAATCAGCTGCGTACCCATAGAAGATAATGGGACTGAATTCGCACCTGAGCCGCACCACAAGGCATAAAATCTGCATACGTTTTTACTGCAATGCGCAGTGCGAATGCATCGCACATATGTGAACCAGCCTCATTGAAAACAATGTATTTAGAAATGTTCTGCGTATTGGATGCGGTTTAAGCCGCACTCAATTCGCATAGGTGTGAACCCGGCCTCAGTCTTCCTCTAGCTTTGTAAGGCTCCTTTCACACTGAGGAGTATTTCAGGCGTTATAGCCTAAAAAGCGCCTAAATACTGCCTGAAAAACTGCTGCCCTGCAGTCTCACACTTGGGTGGTGCGCTATCAGGACAGCTCCAAAAGGCCTGCTAGCAGCATCCTTGGAGCGGTGAAGGAGTGGTGTGTGTGTTTACCGCTCCTCCACCACTCCTTCCCATTGAAAGCAATGGGAAACCGCAGTAATACCGCCAGCAATGCACCTCTACACCGTCAACGCACCTCCCGCCCAGTGTGAAAGGGGCCTTACTAAAAAGCCATACAAATATATGGGCACAAAGCTAGGGAAAGACTGTGCAGGAGCCTGACATTGCATCCACAATCTGCTGATTGCAATGCTCTGCAGGCTCCAGTAAAAAATGTTTAAAAAAAAAAAATTTAAACTTCAAAAATATGTTTTTATTTATTCTTTAAAATGAACCAATAATGTGCCTTTCGTTCTACCTCAAAAAAGGAAATGAGACCAATCACCTAATGCCATACAGGCAGAATAACATGCTTCAGTATTCTTAGGCAACTCTGTAGGCCTAAATAGTCCTTGTACTCCAAAATACCAGTAGTTTCTGGGCAAAAATATAATGACAGGAATATTTAGAAATGATATAGGCATGTAGGTATCATTTTAGAGTGCATTGCAATTACAGACAAAACATAATGTGCGCTCTTTACAGTTACAGCCTGCGTAATGTCGAAGTAGGTGGCCGTCTACAGAAATTGAATAGTCACTGTAATAACAACAGTGGCAGATTATAAGATCTATTGAAATGCAAATTAGTTCTGTGGCTTTCTGCCAATTCGGGAATATTATCCAGCACTTGTTCACAATTTATCTTTCAACTCAGAAATAATGTGGGCTCTAAATGCCAAAAACACTGTTATTTTATCCATGGGTTAAAGGGTTTACAAGCCTGCGCTTTGTTTTCAAAGATGAAAAACAACATTTATTAATTAAAAAAAAAGGCTTGTTTACAAATACCAAACAAGATTTGCAAGAGACAGCATCAATTTATTTAATTTAAATCTGCTCTAGCCTGATTATATTGCGTAGGTAAATAACACTATATTAAGACTAATGGACGTCAGCAATAGCTGACCAACATGCAATCGTAGAACTTTTTTTTTTTTTGCGATTTTAAGAATTTAAAATCATGTTAGGAAAGCATTTCAAAATGCAGCAAATTGGTGTCTGTCTCTTATTGCCCAGGTTACTATGTAATATGGTAGAACATTTCTGACAGATTAACAAAAAAAAAAAAAACTTGCTCTCCAGGACAATTTACCCCCCTTCATGACCAGGCCATTTTTTTTACAGCACTACATCATTTTAAATGACAATTGTTTGGTCGTGCGACGCTGTACCCAAATTAAAATGTCCTTTTTTTTCTCACAAATAGAGCTTTCGTTTGGTAGTTGATCACTTCTGCAGCTTTCATTTTTTGTGCTATAAACAAAAAAGGACCAACAGTTCTGAAAAATATATCAATCAAAGACCAAACTGGCCTGATAATCACTAAAATCCCTATTATATTTTTTCCTCTTTTTCACTTTTTGTTCTTTTTCCTCTTTTTCTAAAATTTTGAGTAGGTTCATTGTTCTATCCTTATATTCTTCACTCTCCTTATAAGATGCTAAACCTTCTTTTAAAATTTTTATTTCATCATCAAGTTTAGCTAGTTTTCTATTTTTCCTAGAAACCAAAAAACGTAAAAAAACGAACTCCTGCTTCGTTGAAATAACGGAACCATTCCTCCAGCTCTAGGTCTCCCTTCTGTGGGCTAACTTGCCATCTAAGGCTCCTCGGGACCATATTTAATTTAATGTATGGCTCAAGAAATGCCACATTCCACTGGGTGTGGATCTCTGCAGTGGTTAAATTCTTGTGTCTCACAAATAAACCTCTTAGGTCTCCAATATTGTCACTATAGGTTTGAAATACTCCACCTGTGTTCACAACCTTGGAGGCTCTATATTCAAATATATCCATTGTAGTATAAAAACTTAACAAAGGATGTACTAAATTCAAAAAGATTGGGAAATTAACCAAAAAATGGAATCCAATGTATTAAAAATTGGTATGTGTGTCCTGGTGACTGCTGCTGTATTTGAGTATCTGGTGAATGCAATGTGTAGTGTAAATAATACTGTGCTGTCTTCAAAGAATACAATAAGAAAAAAATGTGCTAATGTGTGTTAAACACAGTACGCTGCTGCAACCAACCATGTAAAAAAAGTCATGGAGAACAAATGAAAAATAAATAATGGCTGCGCTGCGATGTGAAGATGCAAAATGTCAAAGAGTGAGAGTATGTGATAACAAAAAAAAAAAACACCCTATGTGTGTTTAGGATCACCTACACCTCACCCTCTATATGAAGACGGGGTAGATGATATAATCCTAAAACCTAATAAGACAGTACCTGTCAGTAGAACATCTATGATGAACACTAGCCACTCGCAGGAAACTATCACATCTAGGTACAGCTTATAAAGAAATACATAAATACAGTATAAACAAAAATTTAAGTGAAGTTGTAGTCCAAACAAAGTCCAATTGATCCAATAAACCCTACCTACCCAATACATTTTCTGGTAGGACCCCATATCATAGTTCAGGATAAGGAACATTACGAGGTTGAACGTATTCTAGATTCTAGAAGAAGAAGAGAACGTGTCCAATACTTGATTGGATGGAGGGATTATGGTATACAAGTAGACTCTTGGGAAGATTCAGCTGAAGTACATGCACCTACTTCATGTAACCAGTTCCATTCTAGGTACCCTGATAAGTCTTTACCTATTGCGATCCCCAGGAGGGTATCCCATAGAAGGGGGGTACTGTAAACGGCGCTCGACGCCGTATTGCGTTCCACGCCGGAACGCATAGAGCGACCGCTCACTGACGTCATCGCTCTGCGCTGCATGTGTTCCAGCGTAGAACGCGGAAGTGCCGAGCGTAATCAACGCTCCATTTAACACACATGCCTCCCTCCTATAAACAGAACAGCGTGGATAGTACACACTGTTCTATTATTGTTGGCTGTAACCAGACCACGATACAACAAAACTACTGGCATTAGGTCCCCTCATCTGGAAACCATTGCATGCCGGATCCATGACACCATTAGGCCACAGCTTAATCCTACTAACTAGCCTCTACCTGGATCCACGCTGCCATTGCTCTGGGGACACCCTAAGATATGTACCACAAGGAGACCATCCCTTAGGCCTCGTACACACGATCAAATCTGTCCGCTGGAAACGGTCTGCTGGACCGTTTCAGCAGACAGATTCGATCGTGTGTACGGCCGAGCCGACGGATTTGGCCACCCGACAGATTTCAAAGCATGCTTTGAAATCTATCGGGTGGGAATCCGTCCGCCCGACATGTCTGCTGGTTAGTACACTTACCAGCAGACATGTCGTCCCGCACCGCCGCCGAATGGATTCGGCGCATGCGCGGAAGTGTTTTACTTCCTGGTGCGGTGACGTGGCGGCGTCAACGTCACCGCCACGTCACCGACACGTCAGCGCGCCGTCTGCTGGCGGGGGTTTTGGTTTGCTCGTGTGTACACGCGAGCAAACCAAAATCCCAGCAGACAGATTTGTTCAAATCTGTCGGACAGACAGATTTGAACAAATCTGTCTGCTCGTGTGTACGAGGCCTGACAGAATCCCATTGCTGCTACAATACTTTGCTTACTGAAGTACTCTCATGCTCTGCAAACGGATGAGTACCATTACTACGTCACATTTATTGCTCTAGAATTACCCGGTTCACATAAAGCTTTTACTAAGTACTGTATTTGAATCTGGCTCTAGTTTATACTACCCTGCTTTGCTTGGGATTAGTTATTATGGTTTCATATAACAGTTGTGGCATATCTTAAAGGGACATACACTCATAATCCATTTAATCTTCAGTTGCCTCTCTCAAGTAAATGCTATCTGCATACAGTATTTTCATATGCTACATGCTTGACATTTGTTGTTAATAGTATATGGCCTCCAAGCCTGAAATACTGAACATGTTCACTATACCTTTTTAGGCTAAGGGTTAAAGCTATGTTATATCTCCTCCCTTACTAGCTCAATGCATTCCTATATGTGAGTGATATGATGTAGTGAACCCCCAAACACTTTTTCTCTGATTATAGTGACGCCTTGCGTCCAGTACTGAAAATCACTTCACATAGAGAAGTACATTTAAATCTTTTCCTTAACTCAGTTGTGCTTCACTCACGTTCACCATAACCTTTTAAGGCTAGGGGTTGAAGGCATGTTGTAATACCTCCTCCCTTAGTAGCTGAACACATTCCTATATGTGCGAGAGATGATGTAGTGAACCCCAAAACTCTTTTTCTCTGATTAAAGTGACGCCTGGGGTCCAGTACTGAAAATCACATTGCATAGAGAAGTGCATTAAAATCTTTCCCTAACCGCAGTTGTGGTTCACTCTTGTTCACAGTAGTTTGTGACAACAGGAGATTTATAAAAGGATTCTCTGCAATCATTTCCCCCATTACTCGGCTCACAAGCAGAACATCCATTTCCACTGGAACTCCGAGGCCCAGGCTGCCTATTCTACACTGGAGGAACATTTTACATCTGCTCCCATCCTGAGCCACCCAGATCCGGCACTACCTTACCTACTCAAGGTAGATGCTTCGGAAACAGCGGTAGGGACGGTTATCTCCCAGCGTCAAGGCCTCAAAGAACTCATGCATCCCATAGCTTTTTCTCCCATAAACTTTCCCCAGCCGAAAGAAATTACGATGTGGGGCATCGTGAACTTTTGGCCATTAAGGCCGCACTAGAAGTGGTGATATCTCTTGGAGGGCGCAGCACATCCTATACTTATTTATACGGATCCCAAAAATCTATGGAGTATTTGAGAACTGCCAAGCACCTGAAGCCGCGTCCAGCACGGTGTGCGCTATTCTTTTCCAGATTTTCATTTCACATCACCTATTGGCCAGGATCAAGAAACACCAAGCCAGACGCTCTCTCACACATGTTCGATGATCCAAAAGATGCCTCAGTTCCGGATACTATTCTATATGAAGGCAACTTTTTGCTGGTCCAGACAGATCTGATGTCCAGCTTAAAGCAAGTTTCAGCAGGAATTCCCAGTCCACCAGGAGTGTCTTTGATACCCAGGGATGGGTTACTTTGAAAAGACAGTAAAATCTTTGTACCGGCAAGTTTCCAGACCAAAGTTCTGAGCCTGTGTCACGAACCTCCCTTGGCTGGCCATTTCGGGGTCCACAAGACCCTTGACCTGATTCAGCACATGTTCTGGTGGTCCGAGCTTGAGAAGGATTGCAAAGAATATGTGCAATTATCTGTTGTTTGTTCCCAAAGCATATCTGCCAGGACCAAGTCCTGGGGTCTTCTAAGACCATTACCAGTCCCTGAGCGCCCTTGGAGTATAATAGCCATGGGCTTTATAGTCGAGTTACCCCCATCCGAGGGACATACAGCAATCTTTGTAGTGGTCGACCGTCTCTCCGAGATGGCCCACTTCATACCCCTGAAAAAGACGCCATCTGCCATGGAAACCACCCAGGTGTGCATCCGGGAGATTGTAAGGCTACATGGAATTCCAACCAACGTTGTGTCTGACAGAGGGGTCCAGTTCACCACTCGCTTTTGGAAGGCACTATGCCAGGCCCTGAAAATTGAACCATCTATGTTCTCTGCCTACCATCCTCAGACAAATGGACAAACCGAGAGGACGAACCAGACTCTTGAGCTATATATACAATGCTTTACCACATTTGTTCGGGACGATTGGGTAGCACTATTACCGTTGGCAGAATTCGCCTTCAATAATGCCAGTCACTCAGTTATGGGTCAGTCTCCATTTTTTGCAAATTATGGGTACTATCCTGTCTTCTTACCTAACATTATGCCCGAATCTCTGGTTCCAGTGGTACAGAATACTGTTGACTTCCTGGGTCGCAACAACAAATTGTTTACAGGAGACTATGGTCAAGGCACAGGCAACTAATAAGAGAATATATGACCGAAAGAGAAGAGGCGAATTGTGTCTCCAACCAGGCGACCAAGTGTGGTTGTTTACTACCAATCTTAGAATGGCTTGTCCCTCGAAGAAATTGGCACCCAAGTTTATTGGCCCTTTTTCAGTCAAGAAAAAACTAAATGAAGTGTCTTACGAACTTATCTTACCTGATTCGCTTAAGGTCGATCCGGTGTTCCACGTGTCCCTGCTAAAACCCACAGTACCTGATCCCTTCCCAGACAGAGGACTAATGCCACCTGAACCTGTGATGGTTGATGGAGATGAGGAATATGAGGTGGAGGCCATCGTAGACTGCAGGAGAAGAGGTAATCAACTACAATACTTGGTCAAGTGGAGGGAGTATGGACCAGAGGAGAACTCCTGGGAACCCAAGCAGAATGTGCATGCCCAAGAGCTGATCCAGGCCTTCTGCCGCAGCCACCCTAAAAAATAGCTCTTTTGGGAACCTGGAGGTTGCCCATAGGGGGGCAATGTCAGGGATCTGCCACCTAAGGGTTAATAGTGCAGACTGATTTCAGTGATTGGCAACAGGCTGCCTTATTTAAAACAGCACTGTGTATTTGCTGTCCGATCTGCAGCTTATCCTGAGACCTGATCCTGAACCTGCACCTGATATCATACTGACCTGGCTCTCTGACTCCATTGCCATCTCCAGTCCTGACCTTTGGCTTCCATGACCCTGCTCTGTTTACCTGTCTGCCAGATCCTCTGTTGCCGAATCCAGCCTGAACTCTGACCATTCCTTGCCTGCTGCTTTTGCCTGAACTGATCCTCCATGTATGACCTGGCTTGTCTGACTCCTCTCCTGCTGTTGTCTGCACTTGCCTGTGCCTGTTGCTCTCAGGCGCACCTGCATCTGGTGACCTGCATCCGCTGACCTGCATCTGGTGACCTGCATCCTGCTGACCAGCATCCAGCTAACCAGCATCTTCTAACCTGCATCCGCTGATCTGCATCCACTGATCTGCATCCAGCTGACTTGCAACTACAGCGCTCCAGCCGGCTCCAGCCTTTCTCATTGGCCTTCATCTCCAATCCAATCCAGAGAACTCTGCAGGCACTCATACCTCACTGTGCTCCTACGGTCACTGTCTCAACCCCAGTGATCCCGGAACCAGGGGGGTAAGAGAGGTCTCCCTCTGCACGTCAGGCTCATTCCCAAGGTACGTGTCACCCCTGCTCTTCACCCTTGGAGCCATTGGCAATAGTAATTAGGTCATGTACAGGTATACAAGGATTTCTAAGAAAAACAGGAGAGGAAAGGATTGCACTTTATGCAGATGATGTACTACTTTTTCTGGGGGATACAGAACAATCCCTTAGGCAGGTAATAAATATAGTGGAGAGATTTGGTAGCGTTGTGGGATTAGCTGTAAATTGGGATGGGTTGGCACTCTTAGCAGTCCCATAATGTCTGAAATATCTCAATTGAAAGTTGTAACAACAATAAAATATCTAGGTATATATTTAACGAAGGACCCAAATCAGTATATAGTCAACAATATAACCCCGCTTCTGACTACATTTAAAAGTAAAATTGACATCTGGAGCCAGCTACCCTTGACAGTGATAGGTGCAGGGCCGGCGCTACCACTAGGCGGATTAGGCAACCGCCTAGAGCGCACTGCTGTCTAGAGCGTCCGGCTGCTGGTTAATCTACTACCGCAATATCCACATAGCTGTCATGTGTAAAGCAGCACCATCCCGATCCCGCGCGGCTCTCATCTCTCCGCTCTGACATGTTTTCAGAAACCACGCAGCCCCCTCCCCCTCTCCCAACAGAGCGCTCTCCTCTCTGATGTGTACAGTGTCCAGTAATCCCCCTCCTCTCTGCTCTGAGATCACTCCAGAGTCCCACCCCTCCTGTGTGCTCCATCCAATCCCCCTTCAGCTTTCTGTCCCAATCAGCTTCACACTTCTCCTGAGTGCTGCCCCTCGTGTGTGCTCCATCCAATCCCCCTTCAGCTTTCTGTCCCAATCAGCTTCACGCTTATGCGGAGCCCCGTCCCTCCTGTGTTTGCTCGTCTGTGAAGGGGAGGTGGGCGGCAAGAATAAAACAAGCTGCTGACAAAATGCTGAATGAACCAGTGAGCCAGCCCCTGGGGACAACGCCAAGTGAGTCAGCACTTCCACTTACCAGACCCTGCTCCCTCCCTCTCTCTGACCCCCCTCTCTCTCTTTCTCTGTCTGATCTCTCTCCCCCTCTCTCTCTTTCTCTGTCTGATCTCTCTCCCCCTCTCTCTTCCCCAGAGGCGTCGTTAGGGGTGGGCTAAGGAGGCTGGAGCCCCGAATGTGCCGCCGAAAAGCCCCGAGTCTCGGGCATACAGTTTTTAATTAGCAGCCCCGAGTCAATGCCGCCGAGCAGGGACCTGATCTCGCCCGCCATGTTTGGTGTCCATTGTCCAGTCCGGCGCCCTGTGATTGGGTGTATGGGGGTCATGTGCGGCGTGGGGCTGGCCTGTCTGTGATCGTCTAGAAGTCCCGCCTCCGCACATGACCGCTATACGCCCAATCACAGTGCGACGGGTAATATGGAACATGTTGGCGGGAGTCCGGGAGATGAGCACACCGCCCGGGCTGCGATCTTCCCCTCCGCTTTTGTGTCCCTCGGCGGCGGTGTGTCCCTCGGCGGCGGTGTGTCCCTCGGCGGAGGTGTGTCCCTCGGCAGCGGTGTGTCCCTCGGCAGCGGTGCGTCCCTCTGCTACGGCTCGGTAGAGAAGATCATGGAGGTGCATCATCTTGCACCATGGAGCGGGCTGCGGATGGATGGCGCTGGCGGGGACTCGAGACAGAAACAGAGCAGAGGTAAGGAGGACGTATTTGCACAGAGCTGTGGGGAGGGGGGTGTGAGTAGTGGAGGAAGTAGGAGGACGCTTACTGTAGGTGGTCAGTGTCTGGGTGTGTGGTGGGGGGGGGGTGTATCAGTGTCTATGTCGGGGGTCAGTGTCTGTGTGTGGGGGGGTCAGTGTCTATGTCGGGGGTCAGTGTCTGTGTGGGGGGGTCAGTGTCTATGTCGGGGGTCAGTGTCTGCAGTTTTGAAGTTTTGAATATAATCTCACTGCAACACAGGTAGACATTCCTACATGCGCAAGAGTATTTTTTTTGGGGGTGGGGGGGCTGCCTCTGTAGAGACATGATATGATCATTTGGTCTCAAGCAACCACAAGCTATGTCTTTACCCTTTATAAAGAAAATATGTATAAGATACTTAATCATGGGTATCATACTCCAGAGCTCCTATACACAATTTATCCATTGACTAATAATAGTAGCTGGAGATGTAAAAGGGATTTGCACTCTCTCCATCACATATTTTAGCAATGTGAGCTTTTTAAATCCTACTGGGAATTGGTTGATGCTCTCATTCACCAAATTGTTGACTCATGGAACCCCTTTACTCCTAAATTTTACCCGATGGGCCTACCTCTGCCAAACTTTCTACACCAGGGATCCTCAAACTACGGTCCTCCAGCTGTTGTGGAACTTCATTTCCCATGAGGCCTTGTAACACACTGCCATTCACAGACATGACTAGGCATGATGGGAATTGTAGTTCCTGAACAGCTGGAGGGCCGTAGTTTGAAGACCCCTGTTCTACACCCACCAAGAAATTACTATCACATATTCTCACAGCAACTAGATGTTTTACTGGAAAAAAAACGTAACCCCCCATAGGTGTGCGCAGTCTATTGCATTAGGGTGTGCACCCCAAAGATTAACTCCTTAAGGACCGCCGCATGTACATTTACGTCGGCAGAATGGCACGGACAGGCACATTGGCGTACCTGTACGTCCCTGCCTAGACGTGGGTCGGGGGTCCGATCGGACCCCCCCAGTACTTTCGGCGGTCCCCGTGGCTGCAGAATCGATCCGCCCCCCCCCCCCCCCCCGGGCTGGCTTCGGGCTGAAGCCCCTGGTCTTTTTGCCACCTAGCAACGCCCCTGCTCTTCCCCCTCTCTCTCCCCCCTCTCTCTTCCCCCCTCTCTCTTCCCCCCTCTCTCCCCCCCTCTCTCTCTCCCCCCCTCTCTCTCTCCCCTCTCTCTCTCCCCCCTCTCTATTTCCCCCTCTCTCTCTCTCTCTCTCCCCCTCTCTCTCTCTCCCCTCTCTCTCACCCTCTCTCTCTCTCCCCCTCTCTCTCTCCCCCTCTCTCTCCCCCTCTCTCTCTCTCCCCCCTCTCTCTCTCCCCCTCTCTCTCCCCCTCTCTCTCCCCCTCTCTCTCTCCCCCCCCCTCTCTCTCTCCCCTCTCTCTCTCTCCCCCCTCTCTCTCCCCCTCTCTCCCCCCTCTCTCTCTCCCTTCTCTCTCTCTCCCCCCCTCTTTCTCTCTCTCGTCCCCCCTTTCTCTCTCTCTCTTTCCCTCCCCCTCTTCCCCTCCCCCTCTTCCCCTTCCTCTCTTTCCCTCCCTCTCTCCTCTCTTCTCTCTCTCTCCTCTCTTCTCTCTCTCTCTCTCTCTTCTCTCTCTCCTCTCTTCTCTCTCTCTCCCCCTCTCTCTCCCTCTTCCCCCTCTCTCTCCCCCCCTCTCTCTCTTCCCCCCTCTCTCTCTCTTCCCCCTCTCTCTCTCCCTCTTCCCCCCCCTCTCTCTCTCTTACCCCTCTCTCTCCTCCCTCCCTCTCTCTCTCTCTTTCTCTTCCCCCTCTCTCTTTCCCCCTCTCTCTCTCTTCCCCTCTCTCTCTCTCTCTCTCCCCCATCTCTCTCTCTTCCCCCCCTCTCTCTCTTCCCCCCTCACTCTCTTCCCCTCTCTCTCTCTCTCTCTCTTCCCCCCTCTCTCTTCCCCCCTGTCTCTCTCTTCCCCCTCTCTCTCTCTCTTCCCCTCTCTCTCTCTCTTCCCCCTCTCTCTCTCTCTCCCCCCTCTCTCTCTCTCTTCTCCCCCTCTCTCTCTCTTCTCCCCCCTCACTCTCTCTTCTCCCCCCTCACTCTCTCTTTCCCCCCTCACTCTCTCTTTCCCCCCTCACTCTCTCGCTCTTGCCAACAACAGTCTGTTTATCTCCTGTTTCAACTCCTTCCTTCCCATCATCTGCCTATACACTGATGTATAACAGAATTAACTTTATCAACTTAAAGCAAAGCAAAATATTATACTGCAGTTTACCAATTCTCTTTTATATTCATCTGGTGATTCTTCTAGTAAGTCTGTTGTTTTTCAAAAGAATGAGCTGTCTTGCACATGTAGCAGTTGCAGGGTTGAATCAAACAATTTAACACTGGCAATGGGGGTGGAGTCAGGGGCGGAGCCAGAGGGGTGGAAAAATTAGGTTCCGCCTAGGGTAACAAAAATCCTTGCACCGGCCCTGGATAGGTGGGGTGTTTTTCGCGCCAAAATAAAAATAAAAATTCCCAAATTAATTGGGAGTGCAAAATATAAATTAATATATAATGTGATAAGCTGCTCCTCGGGGTACAGTAGTGAACTGTGATGTTGGTACGTATATGGGTGAGAGTGGGCGCGAAGTGAACAATATAACCTAGAAAGGTTGCTAGATTAGCTATTCCAGGGTGTTGTGCCTAAAAATGATGTGAATAATTAAACCAATAATGACAGTCTAGTAGGAATAAGAAATGTGGTAATTACTCGTGAAGATTGCGCACGCCCCCCTGATGACGTAATTCCATGCAAAACATATGTCGGTGGCGAGATCTGGCTTCCCCACGCATCCAGCCTAGCATACAGCACCTCATTGAAAACGGCACCCAGCCTGACAAAGCGGTCGCACTTCTGTGCACCTAAGCGTTTCTCTCCACAGGAGATATTTTGCAGCAGTCCCAGTGCCAGGCGGGCACCTTCAAAGTAAGAGGCCACTTGGCTGTATGGTGTTTTAAAACAATTTTTTAATAAAAGGTAATATATTATGGGATCCCCCACATTTTTCTGCTTCTTTTGAGTTCCTATTGATTCAACATCTCCAACATGGTTCCAGTCTATGCCTTATAGTGAGCAGGCACTTATCCTGCCAAGCCTCTATGACCTACTTTTTCCGAAAGAGGTCCCAGCATTGTGGTAAGCGCATACTAGTATTTCCAGCACTTCGGGTGAAGTTTCAATCAAGTGGTGAAGGCTATGAATCACACCTGCTAACCTTGCTGAATTTAAAATCACAGTTCCTGGAATCACTTTTCTGCTGTCTACACATAGAAGCTCTTATAAACTTTTAGTTGGTCTTTTAATACAACAGGCCAATCATATACCCACTAATTGCTTCATCTGTCTTTAGTGGGGAGTACTTCATATGTAATCCATTTTGCTGCATTGTCTATTGAAATCCATGTTTTTCATTTAAATCACTGCACTATAGTTTTTTATGCACTGAGGTATATGTTATTATTGCTTTGGGTGATTTTTTCAATATGGTCAATCCAATGGACTGTATATAACATTTATAGTAAATTTATAGTACACTGATCCATACACTTGTGCGCAATCTTCATGAGTAATTACCACATTTCTTATTCCTACTAGACTGTCATTATTGGTTTAATTATTCACATAATTTTTAGGCACAACACCCTGGAATAGCTAATCTAGCAACCTTTCTAGGTTATATTGTTGACTTAGCGCCCTCTCTCACCCATATATGTACCCTTGACAGTAACGGGGAGATGTAACTTGATTAAAATGATATGGATGCCCCAACTTTTGTATTTACTGCATAACTCCCTGTTTGGATACATAAGAAATGGTTTAAAAAGATAGAAACGCTGTTTAGAGAATTGATATGGAAAAAGGGCAAAACCAGGATTAGTTTACATTATTACATTACATTATTAAAATTATTTTTATCTTTATATATATGTGTGTATATGTGTATATATATATACAGCCCTCAAAATTTCCACTCGCCTACTAGCATTTGGCGAGTGGATTTAAGCTGGGGGCGAGTGATGACAGGGCTGCATGACCAATCTCCCTCCAATCTGTACCTACACTTAGAGTCCCGATGAGATTGGCGGCCGAAGAGGAAAGGTGCATGCTCGGGAAAAGTAGTCTGGTGAGCCGCGCACAGGCAGAGCAGTACACAGGTGCTCTTCTTACAATTCTCATTAAGCCATGGGACCTAACAGTATCCAGAGGCGATTACGTTCGCATGTGCTGCGCTATATAAGTTTTCATTCATTCATTCAGTATGACCTCTCTGAGCCTGCCCCCCTCCCCCCGACCAATGTAGCTGGAGAGCAGGAAGTAAAGAGTAAGATGCAGGATTGCGAAAATTACCACTCCGGTGCATCGCTCACTGAAAGTTGCCCTGACATGAGAGCGGCAGCCTTCCAGTTTGTGCAGTTTTCTTCTCCTTGTGCTCTATGTAAGTGTCCAACAGTTCAGCCTGAGCACTGTGAACAGACTGGTCTCAATGTGTGCAGTGTCAGTGTGAGCTGTGCTATTGTGTCAATGGCTGTGCAGTTGTGTGGATCTCAGCGCTGGATTGTACTCCCTCCCGCTGTGCTGCAGCTCCTCTCCTCACTGCCAGCCTGAATTAAAAGGGGGAAGTGGGGACATGCAAGCGTGGAGCCGCACACACAGGCTCCTGATGATGAGATGAATAGGGGAGGGAGAGAGAGAGAGGATAAATGGGAGTTGCAGAGGAGACAGCAAGAGAATGGGGAAGAGACCCAGTTCTAGTGCCCTGTGCCTCTGGTCTGCCCCCAGTGCCCTGTCCCTCTGGTCTGCCCTCAGTGCCCTGTCCCTCTGGTCTGCCCCCAGTGCCCTGTCCCTCTGGTCTGCCCTCAGTGCCCTGTCCCTCTGGTCTGCCCCCAGTGCCCTGCCCCAATTTGTTAAAGTTGTTGTTGGTAATATTTAATTTTGTAACTTGATTCTGCATAAAACATTTAACAGTGTCATTCCATGAGATAATCTACAAGGGCGTGTTTACGGGTGCAATTAGGCGCAGGGCAGTGTATGAATTAGGTGGGGCAACTGGTGGTGAGTAACTCTTAAGGCCTGGCTAGTAGCTCAGGACTTGAAATTTTGAGCCCTGTGTATATATATATATATATATATATATACTGTATATGTATACATTTTTTTTAGTATATGTATGATACACTTTATATTTATATACTAATTTAGAATTGTTCATTTACTGAACTTAGCGCTACTATTTTGTTCACTCAGAATTATTACACATCACTATTTATTTAAAGGAGCTGCTTTAGTGTTTTTTTCAGTTTATTCTTTGGTGCAATGGGGTATGAGAAGGTAGAAGGGCGCCTTTATTTTCCTTTTTTCACCATTTATTATTGCTTTGATTCTTGTTTACCATGTGCAGCCTTGGATGCCATTAATTTCTTATCTAACAGAGGGTTAGACCCTGAATGCATTTTTTTCCTCTAACCAGGAAATGACAGAATGTGAAGTAAATTTCCCAGGGGTATTGAAAACACTAGAGAGTCTCTTTTGGATTAACAGCTAACTCAGACTAAATATATGGAGGGGTGGTTGAAATGTTTCAACAGGACAGGAAAGACAGAGGACAGAATTTTAAGGGTTGGTCAAAAAAGAAACGCATTAAGTTGGACATACTAAATGAGGGTTATATATTAAATTTAGTTATGCAGGAAGCCGGTTCACCTATTTGGTTTATAGAGTACTATATGGGTGATCGGTATTATGTAACTTTTAGTTTAATCTTCTTGACACAGTATGCGTTGTTGTGTACAATAAGGAAAGTACATGATTATTTCTGCATTATGTCCAGGATACATATGTATATGAGTATACGCTTTCTCCTTTTCTTTTTACAATCCACAGATGATTATAGATAGTTTTTATCTTTATTTTATATTTGCTTCCTAGGTGATGCAATTTTATTGTTTGTAAGTTATATTGTTATGATATTTTATGCACTTTTATCTGGTATGCACGATAGGCTGTAATGGTTTAGAGCATGTACAAGTATGGTGTATTATAATTAACAATTATACAATGCTCATGTTCCCTATGATCACTGCAAGCGGGGTCAAACCTGATGTGTTATGGTCGTGGGGACAAGGAGGACGTACAGATGCATTACGATATATGTCCGGGTTAACGAACGGATGTATTATGGTCGTGGGGACGCGGAGTATGTACAGGTGTAATATGATACACGTCCGGGTTAACGTACGGACGGGGTATATAGGGGAGGTTACTAGACTGTGGAACCAATCCTATTGAAGAAGTCCAGAGACAAACCTGGTCTGGGAATGGTAACACGGACTACCGACCACCGAGTGTGCAGTGCTTTGGAGTAGAGAGGAGAACGAATGGAGCGGGGGGTGAGACTTATGGTTAACTCTGGGTCTGCCGAGACAATAATACATCAAGGTCTTGCCGCAAGGTTTTGGGAGCCCACTGCCGAGTTTATTGTTGAAGTGCCTCTGTTTGTTTTGATAGATGTGAGTGCAATATGTGAAGGCCTCTTGTGCTGTTTTTAATAAATAGTTTTGATATACTTCACTATTGGAGCCATTTTATTTTTACATGTGGAGCAATATTGAGTTATATTGAGATATTGAGAATACCAAAAGAGGGAACCTCAAACTATTTGAAAAGATCTGGAAGCCCTGGCTGAAAAAGATGGAATACCCCATGTAGCAAAAAAATAGGATGCATTAAGGTGAAAAATCACAAACCTTTACAACCCCTTTAATTTTGATGTGGGAGAAATGCGACAGACCTAAGCAAGATGGGGCTTTCAGAGGGGACTGCAGGGTAGATAGATTCTTGCGTACTAATTATGGGCCCTGGCATTTAAGGGAGCTACAAGCATTCAGGTAGATGTCCTGTTAAATAATGCAAGATGACATTACCACATTTAACAGTGAAGGAAGCCATGATGGTCTCTGTCAACTTGAAACTCAGTGAGAAGATATATGTGAAAAGAAAGCTGAATAATGAGATTTGGACAGCCCTGGGTCTTTTTGAATACTAGTGCCTAACCTTCTGGGTGTGCAATCCTGAGTCATCTAAGCTTGTCTAGATGACTAGTAGGGATAGGCGAACAGTTTGGCCCAAGCATAAGTTCGGGCCAAACTTTTATTGTTCGGTCGTTCGGGAAACAGCTGAAATTCTGGGACGTTCGACCATTTGTTCGGCACCCCCCCCCCTGAACTGACCACAATGCATTGCGGCACTGAACAGTGAATTGCAAGCCCTGGTTGGCTGAAGCAGTGAAAGCTTCAGCTAATCAGGGCCCACAGCACTGTTAGGCCGCGTACACACGATAGGATCGTCAGAGGAGAACGGTCTGAAGGACCGTTTTTATCAGTTCAAACCGATCGTGTGTGGGCCCCATAGGTTAGTTAACCTTCGGTCAAAAAAATGAGAACTTGCTTTAAAATTTAACCAAAGACGCCTAACGATAGGTCAAAACCGATCTTTAGTAGGCACGACCATTGGTTAAAAATCCACGCATGCTCAGAATCAAGTCAACGCATGCTTGGAAGCATTGAACTTCATTTTTTTCAGCACGTGTTTTACGTCACCGCGTTCTAACATGATCGTTTTTTTAACCAATGGTGTGTAGGCACATCAGACCATCAGTCAGCTTCATCGATTAACCGATGACAATGGTCCTTAGGACCGTTCTCATCGGATGGACTGATCGTGTATACAAGGCTTTAGATTCATGATCGGACACTGTCATCATGACTTTATCCAATCATGGCTCATTCCTGCCCCACAGTATAAAAGAATTCTTGCAATTGCAGCCATTATCAGTGTGATTTCAGAGTGGAGAGAGATAGAACAGGGCTCTGTTCAGTGCTATTAGTTAGTTAGTGTGCTATACTGTGCTATTTTGCTTGAATTGTCAGTGTAGAATATTAGTTTAGTGTCAGTCTAGGGCTAGTGTGGGTGTAGTGAGGAGGACCATCATTCAGCTTTGCATAGTGTGCAGCTAGAGAAGGGACAGCTCAGATAGTTTCACTGTAGTGTAGTGAGACCTTGTCATTTATACATACATTAGTGTAGAGTAGGGACAGCTCAGACAGTTTTAATGTAGTGTAGTGAGATCGTGTCAGTAATTTTGACATTAGTGTATATCTATAGTAGGAACAGTTCAGATAGCGTCAGTCTAGTGATGATTGAACACCGTCTATTTGATTGTGTTACTGACAGTTTAACGCCATTTACTTCTGTGAGCGTTACTGACAGTTTAACACCATTTACTTCTGTGTGCGTTACTGCCAGCTTAACGCCATATAGTTTTGCGTGCGCTACTGACAGTTTTATGCCATATAGTTCTCTGTGTGTTACTGCCAGTTTAACGCCATACAGTTTTGCGTATGTTACTGCCAGTTTAACGCCATTTACTTCTGTGTGCGTTACTGCCAGTTTAACGCCATATAGTTTTGCGTGGGTTACAGACCAGCTTAACACCATATAGTTTTGTGTGCGCTACTGACAGTTTTATGCCATATAGTTCTGTGTGTGTTACTGCCAGTTTAACGCCATACAGTTTTGCGTACGTTACTGCGAGTTTAACGCATAAAGTTCTGTGTGCGTTACTGCCAGTTTAACGCCATATAGTATTGCGTGCATTATTGCCAGTTTACCGCCATATAGTTTTGTGCGCGTTACTTCCAGTTTAACGCCATATAGTGTTGAGTGCGTTACTGCCAGTTTAACGCCATATAGTTCTGTGTGCGTTACTGCCAGTTTAACGCCTTATAGTTTTGCTTGCGTTACTGACAGTTTAACGCCGTGTAGTTTTGCATGCGTTTATGCCAGTTTTACACCACATAGTTCTGTGTGCGTTACTGCCAGTTTAACGCCATATAGTTTTGCGTGCGTTATTGTCAGTTTAACGCCATATAGTTCCGTGTGCGTTACTGCCAGTTTAGCGGCATATAGTTTTGCGTGCGTTACTGCCGGTTTTATGGCATTTAGATTTGTGTGCAATACTGCCAGTTTAACGGCATATAGTTTTGCGTGTGTTACTGCTAGTTTAATGCCATATATTTTTGCGTGGGTTACTGCCAGTTTAACGCCATATAGTTCTGTGTGCGTTACTTCCAGTTTAATGCCATATAGTTCTGTGCATCACTGTACGTTTGGCGCATTATATTGCATTATATTATATTGTATCTGTGAAGTGATTCTGTGTAGTGTGAGTATTCAAATTAAAGGGCACCAAACACCTATTTACATTGATTAAAGTGCATCTACATACAGATTTCTCCTTTACATTTGCTTATAAGCACCGCCCCCTCCCTCCCAATAATGTCTGGCAGACATTCCCTTGGCACTGTAAGGGGGCCAGCAGCAAAAGTATCCACATGCAAAGGAAGACGTGGTGGTGCTCAGTCCACAGGCCATCATTTCCTCTGTTTACTGAGTTTGCCTATGCTATCCAGCCACAGCATGCAGAGGAGGTGGTGGACTGGCTTACTAAACCTTCCTCATCCTCCTCATCTGTCACACAAGCAGAGACAATTGTGCAGTCCCCTGCAGTTGCCAGGGTGGATAAACCCGCCTCCTTGTCCACATCTATTCCTGCCATAGCTCTAACATCAGCCATTGAGAAGTTATTTGACCACAGCGTCAGCCACTTGCTCCTCGATGATGCCCAGCCATTACTGGATTCAGATGCCGGTTCTGCAGTTGAGGATGACAGGAACATGAGCCTAGAGAGAGGAACAAATTGGCATTTATGTTCCCCAAGCCGCAGCGTATTGCCAAGTTGCCTCCAGTGGTAATGATGAAGATGGAGATGATGATGATGTCACTGATGCGACTGATGCCAGATAGAGCAGATAAGGAAACTGAAGGTGAGGCAGCACAACCCCAAGGAGGTCAACATCAAGAAAGAGTAGAGAGCAGCCACCATATTCCATCACATTCTGCAGCTGTTATCTCCCAGCCCACTCCCCACAGCTCAGCTGTCTGGACCTTTTTCAGCACATCTGCAGCAGATAGCACTGTTGCTATCTGCAAACTGTGTCACAGGCACATCAAACGTGGCAAAAACTAACCATATGGGTACCACATGCCTAACAACATAGCTCCCAACTGTCCCTAATTTCGAGGGACTGTCCCTGATTTGGAGCAATGTCCCTCTGTCCCTAATTCCCCTCATGTGTCCCTCATTTTGGTCTGATCTGTATAGTTGTATATAAAATTCACTTTTTATCTGGCAAAAAGTGTTTCCCAGTGCTAAAGCTTTCCTCCAATTTCTAAATTGCTGCATTTGTACATTTTAAAAGCCAACAAAAAGGAAAAGTAGAGGTTAAAAAAAACCTTTTGGATTTGATTAACCTTTTTTTGGTTAATTCTCCTCCTGTGGCAGGAGGTGTGTCCTATGCCTACATACCTTTGTTAGTAGGCGTCCCTCATTCACATCTCAAAATGTTGGGAGGTATGCTAACAAGGCATTTAACGTCACACCACTCTGTCCCTCCTCCTCCTTACCCACTTCAGTCTGCCCCTGCGATACTGAGTCATTACCTTTCAGCAGCCTACACTGACAGGGATGATGGTGTGACGAAAGCGAGTGTCAGATCCCCGCCCTCCACGCTAACTTGCGACGAAGAACAGGTGGACCTCACACCACGCAGTCACTTACGTAACATTGCCACTCTCAGCTGCGTCCAGCACAAAGATTTTCCAGCTTGCGGGACAACAATCTATGTGCTGGTAGCCTGAGAGCGATTGTCACTGGGCTAATGACACAATTAACCCTTTAACTGCCACCACCAACAGTGATAAAGGAGCATTGGTACTCCTGTCAATTAGCAATACCAATTATGATTTTGGAATAAGCGTCTGTAGCACACACTGTCACCACAGGCAGGTCTGCTCAGAGGCCTTACTCCACACAGTAGCGCTCTTCCAGAGGCAGGTTCGTTTATAGCTTGCATTAAGAGTTTTAGAGACAAAGTTACTTCAAAAGGTTTATTATAAAAAGAGCACACTTGGTGCAATAAAGTGTTACAGAAAAATATGTCTAAGGTGGCGTACACACGACCAAGGTTCTCGCTAGAAACCAGCGAGAACCTCGCTGGAAGCTGCATTCCAGCGAGAACCTCGGCCGTGTGTACGCTCTCGGCAAGCATCCCGTCGGGAATGGCGTCGAGCAGAAATAGAGAGCATGTTCTCTATTTGCTCGACGGCCCGCCTGGATGAATGGCTGGTTGCCATTCCCGACGGGCGGGTCGCCGAATCTGACGGCCGGCAGAGAACCTCGATGGGCGGAACGATGTGTTCTGCCCGTCGAGGTTCTCTGCCGTGGGTACGCGGCTTAAAGAGATAATGACAATATACAGCCACACAGTAATAAAGGTAGAATTGAAGAAGAAGAATAATACTTGCAATTAATGTCCAGGGTTGATCAGAGTTCCATTGATGAACTGGGTAGTTGGTTCCCAAACTTGGCAGGTGCTCCTACTTTGATGGTAAAACGGAGCCTCTCTCATCACTGAGCATCTCTCTTTTCTGTCAGATCACAAGGGGCGTTGACCACGATCAGTGACCAATTGTCTGGCCATCTAAAGTTAGGGGTTGGTTACTGGGAGGGGTCCACATGCATGCCCACATCCCAGGTCACCTTGTGATACATATTCATATCTCTGCAGCTCTAATGTTTACAGACTAACAATATACATTTTATTGTTCAGCATGATATTTGCTTTCAGAAAAGTCTAAACATGAACCGCCTGCCATTATTATTCTACATAGGACAAATAAATGGGGCCAGGGGCCTTCTGTATGATTGATCATATTCATGTCTGGGCTTGAAACGTTACACATTATCTGAGGAAACTAAATATGTCCGTTGTGTGGCTGTGCCATACAGTAGGTAGAAGTTATGAAACATTCTAAATTTCCATACCTTTTTCCCCAGTTAAGGCTTAATGAGAAGTAAGGCAGTTATGACCGGGTCTGTGGATTCTCTAAGGTGAAAGGGCGACAGTTTTACGACAGGCCAGGAAACCTGGCATTAAGAAATCTACTTCGGGTCTGTTTTCTCAGAGATAACCATTCCTTTGGAGTAGGAAGCCTTTGAATTCCTGAGCCTGAAGGAGTGAGGTCATTTCTAGGGCTGCACTGCTTTTGCACAACATGGCTGCTGTGCGGTTTCACACAACAAGGTCGCTGTGTGGCCAGCAATATCGTCACACCTCCCCCCTTAGGTGGTTGCATGGGAGGGAACTACAATTTCCCTCCTGACGCAACCGACTCCTGCGGGCTCGGCTTGTCTTGACAGCCCATCAGCATTCCCATGAAAGCTTCCTTTTTTATGCTGGATGGTGAAATCGTATTGCTGCAGAATTAAGCTCCACCGAAGTAGTTTGCCATTCACCCCAGCAACACGATTTAGCCAGCTCAAGGGATTGTGATCGGTGATCACAGTGAAATGCCGTCCATAAAGATACTGTAACGGATTGAACCGTGACAGACTGAGATATTCCTATGTCTAGGGTCACCTTATGTCCACTAGGGCCATAGGGTGACAAAGAATCATAATTCATATATTGCAGAAGATGGGACATTAATAATAATTCATATTGCAGGACTGGAATATTACAAAGTGGATGTCTTGAGATATCACAAGCTGTTGCCTATTTAATATGGGCACACATGCTTTTGAAAGGTGTTAATTCAGGTCAACCAGACAGTGACTCATACCTTTGTATAATAGGCTATTGAAATATCTTAAGGTGTTGGCTATTCACTGTAAAGACATTCCGTTGAAAAGGTGTTGATTGCACCCACTCTCACAAGACTCTGCCATTGTGTGATAAAGCTGTCTAGATAACTTATTCAACTAGATGTCTGTGTTACTATTCAAGGTTAATTGAACTATATTGATAATGTGGTGCCGTCATGTCTAGCTACCAATTAAAGAATTATCCTTAGTGAGTGAATAGGGGGGTGGGGACTACATTGTCCTGTGATTAACTGCATTATGCTTGAAACTGTATAAGAAGCTGAGAAAATATCAATAAAGGGGTCAGATCTTTTGGAAGCAAGTACAGAGCAGTAGTCTCGTCTTATTCTGGGAATTGATATGGATCGTGTATGCAAGATTGTTGCAGTGTGTCAGATAAGCTTGTCGTGGTTGGATGGAAGGTCGTAAGCGGTGGTGACCATTACAGATACGTTTGTAGCTTCTGGAGAGCCCACACAATCGCAAGACACTCCTTTTCGATGGTGGCATAAGCTACTTCCCTAGGGAGCAGCTTCCGGCTCAGGTAGAGGATGGGATGCTCCTCTCCGGCATCATCCACCTGGCTCAAGACTGCACCCAATCCATATGCAGAGGCCTCCTACCTGGTGTCCCAGGTAATGCACCTCATTCATGCCTATCTGACACTTACTGGGTTTGACAGTCAGATTGGCAGCTGTCAATCGGGCCAGGACCTGTGACAGGTGCATCAGGTGTTCGTCCCAGGTAGGGCTGAACACGGCGATGTCATCCAGGAAGGCTACGGCAAAGGTTTCCAGCCCCTCCAGTAAATCATTCATGACTCTCTGGAAGGTAGCTGGGGCATTCTTCATCCCAAACGGCATGACGGGAAATTCGAACAAGCCGAATGGGGTGATGAAAGCCGACTTTTCCCGAGCCTCAGGGGCCAGAGGAATTTGCCAGTACCCCCTGCTCAGATCCATGATTGTTATATAGTGGGCAGCTGCCAACCCATATAAAAACTTATCAATCCGGGGCATGGGGTAGGCATCTGCAGTGGTGATGGCATTCAGCTTCCGGTAGTCCACACAGAACCTGGTCGTCCGATCCTTTTTGGGGACCAGGACTACTGGTGATGCCCAGGCACTGTGGGACTTCTGAATCACCCCCAGCTGCAGCATTTCCTCCACTTCCCTTTTTATGTCAGCCAGCACCTCCAAGGAGACGCGATAGGCTGACTGTTTAATGGGCGGATGTGTCCCGGTGTCCACCGGGTGGATAGCGAGGTGTGTCCAACCAGGTTTCCCTGTAAACCTGCCACCATGTACTGCCAGCACTCTTTTCAGCACTCTTTTCAGCCCAGGTACCTGGGTGGGGGTCAGTTTGGAGTTTATCAGGAGTTCGGAGTCTACCTCCCTGCTGTCAGCTAGCAGGTCTAAAAGTGGATCAGCCTCCTCAGGCTCTGGCCTGCTGCATACTGGCATGACATAGGCCGTGCGCTCATGATGGGCTTTGAGCCTGTTCACATGAATGGCCCTCTGCCGTCTACTCCCTTCTCCCAACCTGACCAAGTAGGTGACATCATTCAGACGCTGAGTGATGGTGTATGGGCCTTCCCATGCTGCTTGGAGTTTGTTCTTCCGCAGGGGAAGCAGAACATACACCTGCTGACCAACGTTAAATGTCCTCTCCCTAGCGTTACGGTCGTACCACTCTTTCTGGTTGGTCTGGGCCTGGGTCATGTTTTTCCGTACAAATCCCACCAGCGTCTCCATTCTATCTCTGAATTTTAGAACTTAATCCACAACCGAGACCTCTGGGTCGGCAATCTTGCCCTCCCAGGTCTCCCGGATTAGGTCCAGGGGCCCTCTTACCCTCCGTCCATACAGAAGTTCAAATGGCGAAAAGCCTGTGGACTCCTGAGGCACCTCTCTGTAAGCAAACAGCAGATGAGGCAGATATCGTTCCCAGTCCTTGCCCTGGGAGTGCACAAAGGTGCACAACATTTGTTTCAGGGTACCATTGAAACGCTCGCACAAGCCGTTTGTTTGTGGATGATAAGCACTGGACATGATATGCGTCATCTGTATTTTCTGACAGAGAGCTTGCATCAAGTCAGACACAAACTGAGGTCCTTGATCGCTAATGAGCTCGGCCGGGAACCCCACTCTTGTGAAGATCCCCAGCAGAGCATCAGCAACCTTGTCTGTCCGGAGGCAGGAGAGAGCCACTGCCTCTGGATAACGTGTGGCATAGTCGACGACTGTCAGGATATAACGTTTGCCTGAACTGCTAGGGATGGCCAAAGGCCCAATGATATCCACTGCCACCCTCTTAAAAGGCTCGTCAATCACAGGCAAAGGTTTTAGCGGAGCCCGCTGTACATCCCCTGCCTTGCCAACTCGCTGGCAGGTAACACAGGACCGACAGTAGTCAGCTATGTCCGTATGCATCGTAGGCCAGTAAAAGTTATGCCTCAACCGCCCTCGGGTCTTAGTAATTCCCAAGTGCCCTGCTAGGGGAATCTCATGAGCCACTTTTAGCAGCTGTCCCCTAAATTGACTGGGTACAACTAGCTGCCTGCTTCTAGTGTCAGCCTCATTCCCCTGTGCAGGCAAACTTTCTCTGTACAGTTTCCCTTTCTCCCAGTAGAACTTTTGTTTGCTATTCTCTGCAGGGGGGCGATCAGCTGAACTCCTGAGCTGTGCTAGTGTTTGGTCTGTCTGCAGTGCTGTTTCAAAGGCGGAACCACAAGTCCCAGCCAGCAGTCCTGTGGCAAACAACAACGGCTGCTGAGGCTCAACAGAGGTGGAGTTCACTGGGTCAGAACAGGGAGAGGGCCCAGAGACCTCCTCCTGCTGTTCTGCGATCAGTGCCTGCGCCTCGGCCGCCTTGGCAGCACTACGAGTGACCACTAGAACTGGCAATGCATTGTTATGATCATCATCATCAGCATCATCAACATCAGCATCATCATCAACACACTTATCATTTACCATTGCAGCATCATTGGAACATGTATCAGTCACCTTCCCAAGCAAGGGAGTCTCCTCTCCTGTTTCAGAATAAGGAGGACCTTGCACTTCAACATCACCCTCCCCCTCCCTCTGTCCATCCACAGGTTGCCCAGATATTACCCCAACATCTGTACACAGTACCTTGGTAGGTCCAGAGAGTTTCGTGGGAGCATCCTGGGTGCTCTGAGCAGGGACATAGTAAGAAACACGGGTACCTAAATCAGCCCCCAACAACACAGCAGTAGGGATTAGTGTTGCTCACGAATATTCGCTACGAATATTGCATATTCGAGTATTCGCAAATGACTCGAATATCGCGGCGAATATTCGCTATTTCGAATATTCGTATTTTTCAAATTTCGCAATAAATTTCTCAATCAATTTCGCAATAAATTTCGCAAATCAATTTCGCATTCGCGAAATTTCGCAATTTTTTTTTTTTTTATAAAATATAGCGAATATTCGTAAATATCGAATATTCGTGATATTTTATCCAAAAAAAATAGCGAAATTTCGCAATCATTTTCGCTTTCGCATATGCGAAATTTCGCTATTTTTTTTTTTTTATAAAATATAGCGAATATTCGTAAATATCGAATATTCGTGATATTTTATAAAAAAAAAAAAAAATCGCGAAATTTCGCAAAATTCAAAATTTATTAACGAATATTCGCGAATATTCTTCGAAATATTCGCGAAATATCGCGAAATCGAATATGGCGTATTCCGCTCATCACTAGTAGGGATCTCTTCCGAGACGCCCACCTCCCTCATCCCACTTCCCGCACCCCAATCGATGAAGACATAGGCCTGGGGCACACAGGAAAGCGTTCCCCCCACTCCAGTGAGGGAAAGAAACTTCTCTGGGATGATGTCTGTTTCTTCTATCACCTCTGGTCTGACCAAAGTGACTTCTGATCCAGTGTCACGCAACCTTGATCCAGTGTCAACAGGCTGCAAGTTGGCATTGGTTCCTGGAGGTTTCCCACTGACGAACAGTACAACAGAAGGGTTGCTGGCCGGAGGGCCAGGTGATGTCAGCTTCTTCTGCTCAGGGCACTGTGCCTTGAGATGTCCGGCTCTCCCACAGGTGTAGCATGTGTGATTAGTAGTCGGGAATGCCTTGGCACCAGGAACTGCAGGTTCCGTCCGCTGAGGGACTTGGTTGGCAGGTGGAGAAGGGGTTGCCATGTGCGATTTCCCTCCTTTCCAGCCGTTTGCAGGAGCCTTGCGATGGTCAGATACCCGAGAGTGGATATAGGTATCTGCCAGTTCTGCTGCTACTTTAGCAGAGTTTGGCTTTCGCTCCAGCACAAACTGTCTGACGTCTGTAGGACAGATGTGCAAAAGTTGATCTTCAATCATAAGATCTTCCAGGGACTCAAAAGAATCAGCTTTGAAGCCTTTAATCCACTGCCGGAATGTGGTGCGTAAGCGACTTTCCACATCCAGGTATGAGTCCCCAGGCCCTTTTTGCAAGGACCTAAAACGCTTCCGGTACACTTCCGGGGTTAGCTGAAACTTTTGGATGTTTGCCGCCTTTAGGGCCTCATAATCGTTGCCCTGCTCTTCTGACAGTTCAACATAAGCATCCAGGGCCTTGCCTCGTAGCCCTGGCGTCAGGTACCGGGCCCATTGAGCTGGGGGCAAATGGTACTGACGGCAAGTTTTTTCAAACGACAGTAGATACACGTCAATGTCACTGTCCTTTTCCATAACAGGAAACTTGGCTGCAAGGGCCACTGGCAGAGAGGCATCCCTGTGCTCTAGGGATCCGAGGTTCTGAACCTGTCGCTGCTGCTGGAGCCTAGTCATCTCCAGTTCGTGTCGACGATCAGCCTCCCTCTCAGCCCTGCGCTCTGCCGCCTCTCTTTCAGCCGCAGCCCTGCGCTTCTCTCTCTCAGCCTGGCACTCGAGGAACTGCAGGTACACAACAGGATCCGTTTCCCTGAGGTTTTGTAGCATTTCCTGCATTTGAGGAGAGTCTATGCTGGTTGCAAGCAATGGGATGTTTGCCTGCTCAGGCAGTGGCTTGGGGGTAACAGTCCGTGGTATTCCAGTGTCAGTCTCTGCTGGCCTATCTGGTGAGGCCGCCTCTGAACCACTGGACTCTGGAGTAGCAGAAACCCTTTCTGATCCAGTTCCCTCCAGGTTCTGGTTTGCCTGGATATCAAACTCCTGTAGGGCATGTATCAAGCCTTCACGATTTTTGGCACCAACGTCAATTCCTCTTCCTGCGCACTCAGCAGTCAGTTCATTTTTGGTCATCTTTTTATATGCTGATAACCCAGACATGTTGCAAGCAGAAAAGATAGAACAGAAAGCGGAGGTAGGAGAAAAAAGGTAGGAAGGAGCTGTTGCTGTATGTCTCTTTTTAACATAAAAAATAAAATAAAAATAAAAATATGCATCAGCTTGTCTCTAAGGACTGTTTCCACAAAGGTTACAATCCTTCAGTGCAGAGCTAATTCCTAACAATGCACTGAATGCTCTTAATGCGAAACTATCCCGCTACGCTGCCAGCCAATATGTGACGAACGCGTGTGTCAGATCCCCGCCATCCATGCTAACTTGCGATGAAGAACAGGTGGACCTCACACCACGCAGTCACTTACGTAACATTGCCACTCTCAGCTGTGTCCAGCACAAAGATTTTCCAGCTTGCGGGACAACAATATATGTACTGGTAGCCTGAGAGCGATTGTCACTGGGCTAATGACACAATTAACCCTTTAACGGCCACCACCAACAGTGATAAAGGAGCGTTGGTACTCCTGTCAATTAGCAATACCAATTATGATTTTGGAATAAGCGTCTGTAGCACACACTGTCACCACAATAAAGTGTTACAGAAAAATATGTCTAAAGAGATAATGACAATATACAATATAATGACAATATACAGCCACACAGTAATAAAGGTAGAATTGAAGAAGAAGAATAATACTTGCAATTAATGTCCAGGGTTGATCAGAGTTCCATTGATGAACTGGGTAGTTGGTTCCCAAACTTGGCAGGTGCTCCTACTTTGATGGTAAAATGGAGCCTCTCTCATCACTGAGCATCTCTCTTTTCTGTCAGATCACAAGGGGCGTTGACCACGATCAGTGACCAATTGTCTGGCCATCTAAAGTTAGGGGTTGGTTACTGGGAGGGGTCCACATGCATGCCGACATCCCAGGTCACCTTGTGATACATATTCATATCTCTGCAGCTCTAATGTTTACAGACTAACAATATACATTTTATTGTTCAGCATGATATTTGCTTTCAGAAAAGTCTAAACATGAACCGCCTGCCATTATTATTCTACATAGGACAAATAAATGGGGCCAGGGGCCTTCTGTATGATTGATCATATTCATGTCTGGGCTTGAAACGTTACACATTATCTGAGGAAATTAAATATGTCCGTTGTGTGGCTGTGCCATACGTAGGTAGAAGTTATGAAACATTCTAAATTTCCATACCTTTTTCCCCAGTTAAGGCTTAATGAGAAGTAAGGCAGTTATGACCGGGTCTGTGGATTCTCTGAGGTGAAAGGGCAACAGTTTTAAGAAATCTACTTCGGGTCTGTTTTCTTAGAGATAACCATTCCTTTGAAGTAGGAAGCCTTTGAATTCCTGAGCCTGAAGGAGTGAGGTCATTTCTAGGGCTGCACTGCTTTTACACAACATGGCTGCTGTGCGGTTTCACACAACAAGGTCGCTGTGTGGCCAGCAATATCGTCACAGATGGTATAGCACAGGGTGTCCAAGGTCCTAGCAGCTCATCTGCCAGCAGAACACCACCAGCTGTATACTGTAGCCGGCAAATATCTCTGCCCCATCTTCAGCGGGAAAAAAAATACACTCCCTGCCACCCACATGTCCAGAGCCAGAATGCAAGCTTGTCAAAGCTGTTGGCTCTCCAACTTCTGCCTTTCAGCCTGATGGATTCTGCCCCATTCCGTGAATTCACACAATGTGCTGTACCACAATGGCAGGTTCCCAGTCGCTACTACTTTTCACTCAAGGCCGTTTCATTTCTCTACCATCACGTGGAAGGGAATGTTCTAGCATTGTTGGGCAAGGTAGTCAGCCGTAAAATTCACATTACTGCTAACACGTGGTCCAGCAAGCATGGGCAGGGACGATATATTTCATTCACAGCACACTGTGTAATGCTGCTTGCAACTCAAAAGGATGCAGGACAGGGCTCACTTCTGCAGCTTGTTGTGCCCCCACGTCTCCATACAGCTGGTAGTGGTGATGCCAAACATGTGAGCTCTAACCCCTCCTCCTCCGCCTCCTCCATGCCCTCCTCTGCAGAATTGTCCTATGAACATCTGGTACCCCCTAAGCGTTCAAAGGGCTTTTCCCAGAGTCAGGCTAAAAGGTGCCATGCAGTGCTGCAGCTGGTGTTTAGGGAACAGGAAATACACTGGAGCAGAGAATCTTGCAGCTCTGCAAGGACAGGCCCAGAGGTGGTTCACATCACACCAGCTGGAGCCAGGAATGGTGGTGTCCGATAATGGCTCAAACCTCCTGTCCGCCCTTAGACAGGTAAAGTTTACACATGTGCCATGCCTGGCATGTGTCCTCAATTTGGTGGTGCAGCGTTTTCTAAGTACGTACCCAGGGTTGCAAGATGTACTAAAGCAGGCCAGAAGAGTCTGTAGCCATTTCAGGTGGTCATACACAGCCAGTGCTCGGTTGGCTTAAATTCAGCGGGAATTCCACCTGCCCATAAACCGGCTGATTTGTGACATGCCCACCAGGTGGAACTCAACTTTGGGAATGCTGCAGCGGCTATACATGCAGCAGAGGGCTGTCAACGAATACTTGTGTCAGTACGGCACAACGACAGGCTCAGGCCGCCTCTGCTTTTTTTTCCCCACGCCAATGGCTAATAATTAAGGATGCATGCACTGTATTGTCACCATTTGAGGAGGCCACAATGAGGGGGGCTGAAGGGAGGGGGGAGAAGAATGTTTGTCCCTCTTTCTCTCCGTCTCTCCCCTGTCCCTGAGTTATTCTCTCTCACTGCTTGGAAACCTTTTTGACGTTCTGGGTATTTTTTTTTCTCTCCATTTTTTTTTGGTGTTTAAGATATAGAGTTGAAAAGGGAAAATTGGATCTGAGGTAGTCTATATGACACATGACTAAATGTAAAAAGATAAATGTCTATGTGATATTGGAAGGGGTCAGGGTTAGGGCCACTATAGATATCCAATGTGATATTTTTTTATTGTTTTATTTATGGTTTGTAAGCACCATTGGTTCCCATAATACCTGATAATACCTGATGCCGCACTTTGATGTACGTATATATATATATATATAATTTAAAAAAAAATATTGCAAGCACCCATGTCAGTGGTAAATGGTTTGTCTCATCCCTGCAACTTAATACATCAGCACAAAAGCTTATTATTTTGAAAAATAACAGACTTACTAACTGGATCACCAGATGAATATAGAACAAAGAAAGCCTAAAAAAAGGGAATGCAGCCATTACATCTAAGACTTGGTGAGCTGCCATATAATAAATGTTTGCTTTGGTTTTTAATAACACTTTAAGTGTATTTTTTTCCTGAAAATTTGCATTTGATGAAGAGATGTGCATATATTGTGCCACTTGGAAAAATTGCAACAGCCACAATTTCATTCTCCAGGGCCTCTGCTTTTAGAAAATATTTTTTGGGGGGGAAATTATATAAATATACTGTATGCTATTATAGCAAAGAATCATGATTTTACTATGAATGTTAAAACCATCAAAATTGCCCGGCAAGTGATTAACATTATATTTTATTTTTCACAAGAAATGGAAATGCAAATTTGTACAGTTGTCACTGGAGGTGAGAGGAAATCTTCTCATGTGACATCTGCTAAGATGACAGATGTCTAAAAGAAAATTCCTGCACTAGAGAAATGTAGGTTTCTTCTCACTTACCATTGTGTCTCTAGGACAGGTAGTGAAGGGAGAGTTTTTACTGTCCTTTATACTCCATCCAAAAAAAACAAAAAAATATGCAAAACTACAATACAGCATACATAACATCGCACAGGTTGCTGGCAATTACCAGGTTGCACAAACAAGTAGCAAAAAAAGATTCCAATTAGGAAAATAAGCTGCCTATATTACACAACATGGTTGTAGAAAATAAAAATTGTCTGCGAGAAGGAAATGGAAAAGCACGACAAAGGTCACATACCAGTGTCGGGGATCTCAAAAATGCAAGCCCAACAAACAAAATCAGTAAAATGCTTAAATCTGAAGCTTACAAAGGACCTGAGACACAATTTTCTGCAGAAATGTTGAAGTATTATATATTGAAAGTCATCATGTTAATTTACATATATACTGTATGTGTACAAAATAAGGGAATCCTTCAGGAGGATACATTATTTCTAAGAGAATAGGTAATGTTGCACAGTTGAAATGAAACATTTTAAATGCAAATTGCTGTAAGGAAAATGCACTAAGCGATCCAGAGGGCATTGAGGCATTCTGAGACACATAATGATATGACAAGGAACCAGAACGATTACAACGCTCTACTGTAAATTATAAATGGAGTGACTGTGCTGTAAAGAGAAAATAGAAAGTATATTACCAAATGAGGAACTAGATATGGTTTTACCAAAATTGAAGAGAGATAATAATATGTAATTCACCTTTAAAAAGAGTCTTTCAAGTACTGTGAAAATGAGTTTTTCATTAGACAGGGCTGAATTTCTGCAGAGCCAAAACAATTCGTGGGTAGGGATAACAGTACAGTCAGGGACCACAGAAAGAATACCACAGGTCATGCTGCTAACTGTCAGTAACAAATTGTTTTGTATTATAAATGTTTCTAAACTGCTGCTTCCCTGGCAGCTCAGCTATCCAACTGGATCCTTATTATTGCTGAACATTGTTGTTGATGCTTACAGCTCACACCTAGAACCAAACTAACTTCAAGTCGGAATAATCTAGAATAAGAACACTGGGATAGGATACAGCATCACTTTTTGTGGCATAAAGTGGTTTCTCCTAACAAGTCCCATATTCAATTAAGTTAGTTAAGTTTAATTTTAAATACTTGGCATCTGAACCAGCCCTCTCTGGTAGCTATGTTAATCTCTGATGTTTATATGCCATTTTTCTACTATGTATGGCATTTTTCTACTCCACTGGAATCCTTTATTTGCTACACCACTAGTATCATGCAATAGCAATACAAATACTGTATATGGTACTACCACCTGTTGTTATATTATTATATATATGTATGTATTTTATATATTGTGTTATATGTATAGCACAGTGTATATGTATCACATGTAGGCATTACAGGACAAGTCCATTTTACACATTCAAAGGGTGTTAAAGATTGTACAGGCCACATTGGTATCTGTTAATCTAATTACACATATCAAATGGGACTTGTTGAAGTTAATATGCAAGAATGCAAATTAGGGCAGTTGATGACTGCAGCTGTTTCCGGCTGGGGGTCATTGTCTGTCATTCTGAAAGACAGAGGGTAGATCAAAGACCTAATGGAGACGGACAATCAAATTGCTAAGCCATTCAGTGTATAGGGAATATAATCTGGAGGTCAGTCTTGTCATTCTCCATGATTATGAAGGCACATATCTGGAACAGGATTGCTGCTGGAACATAACTTATATCATCATAGTAATATCTAAATATTAATTATCGAATCACTAAATGATATCACTACACCACCCTCAAGCAATACTTTTAAAGTGATGGGTAAGTTTAACATTGAAAGACGTATGATGTTGATGGTATCAAAATATTATAGAATTGCGTTTGATTATTGAGCTTTTTCTTCTGGCTAGGCCCTTTTTGTGCAACCAAGATAAGGAGGTCCTAGGGAAGCTAACAGGCAAAAATGTGTCAATTTGCAAAGTTCATGAATGATGGTTATTAGTATGGCCTACACAGTATCTGTACTTTTTTAATAATCCCCCAAAACTTTTTTTAAACTTTATAATATTAGTATGGCCTACACCGTATCTGTAACTGTACTTTGATGGTTTTTAATAATCCCCCAAAAACTTTTTTGTAAACTTTATAATAAAATATTGCTATTATTTTTATAATTTTGTGTGGTCGCCCTTCTCTGGCACCAGTAATGTGCAATATATTTTTGTAGATAATGATTTAGATGGGAGACATATCCCTACAATAGCCTAACATTTTTAATTAGTGATGCAAGTAGGAATAGTAACTACCCTACTGTCTTAATTGCCCTAAAATTCTAATAGTAGTCAGTTCTTGTGTACTGGCAAAGTTGGAAAACAGTCTCATTAGGCCTGAGTGATACTAATCTTGGCAGTGTGATACATTATTACAATAGTTAGCCATTAAACTAGAATAAGAGAAGTGGAAAAATACAGTTGGCCTAGAGGAGGAAGAAGAGTAACACATGTTCCTATTGCAAGATTTCTTTTTTTTCTTAAGTTCTGACAACAACTCAATATGTTGTTTTTTTCCTGAGGACAGTGGTCACTGAGAAAAATAGAAATCAGTTAATACTAAAAAAATATTTGCTTTACATTATCTTTAAACAATATACATATTGAGGACACCAACCACATGTTTGGTTAGCCAGACACCACATTTGGTATCACTTTAGTGTAAATACAAACTTACAGGACAAGGATTTACATATCAAACATATCAAACTACCTCCTCTCCAGCCCTTAGTGTTACTAAACCCACAACAGTAAAACCAGTCTGTGCATGCAGTAAAGCATGCTTGTTATACTCAATGTTTTGAATAAAGGCTGTGTGATCCTGTCTCTCTGATCCTCCTCTCCTTTAACTGACTCCAATCCACCTTGTGATAGAACAGAGTATTAGGAGTCACAGGGCCAATCAGCACTGTCTAGGCAGGGGATCAGGGGGAAATGAAAACTCCTCCTACAAGCTTTACTAGGAACTAATACAAGTCACAAGGCTGCTATATACTGCTGATGAGAAAAGATATTTAGCAGTTTATATTCACTAAAATAATTGCATTTCAAAGTTCTGTGTACTATGGGAGACCATATATCAGATACCAGATACCAGAAATAGACTTATGCATGAATGGGATAAAGGTGAATAAAGCACCTAAAGGAATTGAGCTCTGTCATTTCAAAGCCATTGGCCCAGATTCACGTACATCTGCGCATTATTGGACCGGCGTAGCGCACCGCCTTTACGTTAGACTTGCGCAATTTTGCCGCGTAATCACCCTATTCTCATAGCTTTTGCGCAGAAAATTGCGCATGCTTAACGTTTTTTCATAGGCGTAAGGCGGAGTAATACAAATTGGGAAGGACGTGGGCGTGTTACATTGAAATGAGCCGTGACCCCATGCAAATGAAGGGCCGGCCGGCTCGCGCATGCGCGCTTGAAGGAGACCATGGTCAGCTCCGCTGTGCGCATTCTCACAACTCGGGAGCGGCACAATCAGTGAAATTGGAAATGGACTAGGGCAACGTTGTGAACTACGCAAACAGCATAAATAGACAGAGACAAACGCACTTGCATTGCAAAAGTACATCCCTTTGTCCCTTCCCATTTAACCAAGTGCTTTTGTCCTGTTGTTCGTTGCGTTGTGTTTTGTAGTTGTCAGATTAGTGTTCTGTGTGATCAAGTGTTTGTTAGTAGATCTTTGAAAGTGTTTTTTGATAAGTGTTTGAGTGACTGTTTGTTTGATATATTTCTGGTCGTTTGTTTTCTTGCTGGTTTTTTGCTGTTTGTTTTTGTGACTGTTTCTTGCTGAGTGCTAGTGTGATTTTTTGGGTGTTAGATTTGTGTGTGTTCTTGCTTGATTGGTTGTTTTTGTGAGTGATTTTTGCTGACTGGGAGTGAGTTTTTTGGGAAGTATGACAGAGAGAAAGAGAAAGCTCAATTTTACTGTGGGGGAAAAAAGAATTCTTGCCCGGGCCATTAGCGATTATGGGCGTTTCCTCCAAGGCCCAGACAGTGCCAACACCAACCCGGCCAGGAGGAGGGAGATTTTGGATATGATCACTGAGCAGGTCAATTCAGCGGGGGAGGGGGAGACACGGACCCGGTCTGGGATTGACAAAAAAATCAATGACCTCCGGCGTCTGGTCAAACAGAAGCTGGCCAGAATGCATGCCCATGCCAGGGGCACAGGAGGGGGCCCACCATGCCCTATTAGGCTGACAGCGGAGGAGCGTGCGGTGGCCCTGACCTTTAATCGGCATGAAGTTGAGGGCCTGCCCGGCTTTGACTCAAGTCCGGAGCCCGTGGTGCCAGGTAAGTTTTTTTTTTAATATCAGGTGTGTAGCATGTGTGGGGGAGGGGGTGAAAGGGAATATGTGGCAAGTGTGTGGATCCTCCAACCTGTGAATGTTTTGTGTCATCCACAGATGTGCAGGAGGGTGCAGGGCCATCTGGCCTGACCGCACCATCCCCAGGACAGCAGCCTAATGAGGCCCCCCCAACAAGGCCGGAGTCCGCGGAGGAGGTTCAATAGGAGGAGGAGGTTCAAGAGGAGGAGGAGAATCATGAGGAGGAAGAGTCCATGTCAGGCACTGGACATTTGGTTTTTGAGGACTCTTCCCCTCTGGCTGGCAGCAGGCAGCCCTCCCTAAGGGGGAGCCCCCCCCCTCCTCCCCCAACATGGCTCCCCTCCCAAGGGCCTCCCCTTCTCCCCGGCCACAAGCATCAGCTGGAGGCAGGATTTCATCCCAGAACACCAGGGGTTTGGCCGATCTCCTGCCCGCCACTCTGAGAAGGGACCAGTTCCTCCAGACCCGCCATCTGGGACAGGTCAGCCAGACATTGGTGCGGATGGAGGAGAGCCTGTCCTCCATCAAGGATACGCTGGGGAACCTGGACTCCCACTCCCGGGCTTTCACAACCTGCCTAAACGAACTGCAGACGACATCAGCAGGCATTGGGCAGGATGTGAGGGCCCTTACCCAGGCTATCCAGGCCAACACGGCAACACTTGGTGCTGCCCTGGACAGAATAGCCGTGGCCTTGGAGGGCAGGCCGCCAGGTGGGCAGAGATCAGGGGCTGCTCCTCCTTCCCCGGTTTTCCCCCTCCCCCATGAGTCTCCCCTGAGGAGCCGGGGCCGTGGCCGGGGGCGCCCCAGGCGTGGCTCACGTAAAGGGCAATCATTTTTTTTTCCCCTCTTTTTTTTTTTGCTGGAAAATTTTTGATTTTGCTGGGTATTTTTTTTTTTTGGGTTGTGAATGCTGTTTGAATGTGGGGGTGACATTCCTGCCGGAAAAGGGGTGTCACCCTCAATTTTGGTGGAGAAGGGTTCCCCAGGACCAGGGAGAAGTGATCCCCAGGTCCGTGTGAATGGTGTATGAATGTACAGTGACATAATTGGAGCCTTGGCGTGGCGTTGCTGCTCACAAGTCCAGCATGGTGGACTGGTGCCAATCCAATTTGATGTGGATGTGGGGTGTGTGTGCTAGGGACCACAGTGGTGTGCATGCATGCATTCTCATTGTGCCATGATTAATGTGTGTGTTTAACGTGCAAAGATGCCCAATGTGAGCTGTCTCCTGGCTGCTCTTCCCTCATAAGACGGGGGACCCTCGGTTAGGGGGGGATTGTCTGGTTCAGGGGTCAGGTCATCACGCAGGTCAATCTGCAGGCCCTTTCTTTCTGCGAAGTTGTGCAGCATGCAACATGCACCGATGATCTGGCACACAAAGTTTGGGGAATACAAGAGGGTACCCCCAGACTTATCCAGGCATCGGAAACGTGACTTTAGGAGGCCAAAGGTGCGTTTCACCACTGCTCGTGTTTGGGCATGTGCTTGATTGTATCTTTCCTCTCCTGGGGTTTGAGGGTTCCGGATAGGAGTCATGAGATGGGGTCCCAGTGGATATGCAGAGTCACCTGTAAGGGAAAAGACAGGAGGATGTTAGTCATGCATGTGCCCCTTGTGATGTGTGCATCATGGGAGGGGATAGTCATGCCTGCCACCCATGTCACTCACCAACCAGCCAGGTGTCCTCATACACGTTCTCATCGAATTCCATTCGGATGTGGCTTTGATTGTATATGTAGCTGTCATGGCTGGACCCTGGGTGTTTGGCACGGACGTGCCATATGAGGCCTTGGGCATCGACTATCACCTGTACGTTGATGGAATGCCAATGCTTCCGATTGCGGTACATGTGCTCTGTCTCATGGGGGGGCTGGAGTGCCACATGTGTGCAATCAATGGCCCCCACAGTGCGTGGGAATCTGGCAATTCTGTAGAAATCTGTCATTGCCTTCAGCCGCAGGTCCTCAGTGGTGGGTTTGATGATTTGGTTGGCCATGCATCTGAGGATTGCAGGGACAACCTGGTGCACACATCTGCTCATGGAGGATTGTGACATCCCAGCCACCACTCCACTTGTACGCTGAAAAGAGCCACTGGCAAGGAAATGGAGTGTTGCCATGACCTTGACCAATGGCTGCACTGCATGTGAGCGGTGTGTTGGGCTGGTGATGTCCTCCTGCAGGGTTGTGGTTAATTCCAGGATGACATGAGGGGTGAATCTGAAGATGCGAAACACCTCAGAATCACTCATGCCAAACAGGTCTATGCGGGTGCGGTATATCCTCTCCCGTGCCATCCTCCGTGCCATCCTCCGTGCCCTCATCCTTCTTTGTTCATCTAAAGTCAGTAGTATAGCTATGTGCGACGATGCCCCTGGCATGTTGGCATACAGATTGTTGTGCAACACATGTGACTGCTGAGCTCCTCACTAACAGTGTTGCTTTATCTAACAAGTAGACTTTTTTTCTCTTTTTAGACCAGCTTTTATATGCTCTAATTTTAGACAGGACATTTTGCTGTTGCGCACACTGCGTCGCCTGCGCTGCCCCAACGTTCTTTTGTGGATCCCCGTAAGTCCCTCATTAGCATATTTGACTAGCAAATCAATGGTCTGTCTAGCGCACTTTTGCGCGGACGGATGCGCCAGTCTAACGAAATTACACGGGACAAAAAAAAGTAGATTTTAGGCGTATCTCGTTCTGGGGATGCCGTGCATCGAAACGCATGCGCACATTTCGACTTACGCCGCGCATCTCCTGTTGCGCAGGCGTAATCGCTCTGTGAATCTGGGCCATTGTTTCTAATTTTTAGGGACTCTTTACTGACTGGAATAGTACCACTGGACTGTCATAAGGCCAATGTGGTGCCCATATTTAAAAAAGGAAAAAGTCTTTACCAAGTAACTATAGGCCTGTTAGTTTAACTTCTATAGTTGGAAATATACTGGAGAGTTTGTGGAGGGTGCAACTCCACTTTTGTTTAGAAAAATCAATGCATGTTTATCTGTGCCCTTTTTGGAAAGTGAATCTAATGAGAGTGGTTTCATAATTATCAATCAGCTGCAGCAGCTACAGAAGACTAATGAGGAAAGCTGCTGGGCCTGCATCCCTTTATACGTGTTCGTATTGGGAGTATCTCACCAAAAATTACATTTTGTTGCAGGGGATGACTGAAATCTGACTTGTATCTTAGGGCAGACTTCTGGGAAAATCAGTGAGCCAATCACACAAGCAGGAAATTATGTTTCTGGGGGGTGTTCTGTACACATTCTGTGTACAGTACACCTCCAGGAAGCCAAATTGCATTTTACAGAAAATTACAGAGCTGCAGATTAAAAAGGAAAGGTCATTTTTAATAACATGACATTACAATACGACTTGTTTAGCAATTGTACACACTATATAATTTTTTCTTTGTTTGCTATTTTTTTCCCCCACAAAGTGTTACCATTTAATAAAAGACCACATAGATGAGTTCTTGTTGGAAAAAAATATTTTAAGCAACAGACAGCATGGAAAGACAGAAGTTGTCAGACAAATCTGATTTCTTTTTATGAGGAGGTAAGTAAAACCTTGGACAGGGGGGTGGCTGTGGACGTGGTATACTTGGATTTTGCAAAAGTGTTTGACATAGACCTCCACACACAGCTAATGTGTAAGGTAAGGTCTACAGGCTTGGAAGAATCTAATTGTAAATGGATAGAAAACTGGCTAAAATAATTAATTCAGAGAGTAGAGGTTAACCGCTTCAGCCCCGGACCATTTTGGTCCCTTTTTCCCACAAATAGAGCTTTCTTTTGGTGGTATTTGATCACCTATGCGATTTTTATTTTTTGCACTATAAACAAAAAAAGAGCAACAATCATGAAAAAAAATCCATACTTTTTGCTATAATAAATATCCCCAGAAAATTTATAAAAAAACATATTTTTCTACATATTTTTGGTTAAAATAACGCAATAAGCGCTTATTGATTGGTTTGCGCAAAAGTTATAGCTTCTACAAAATAGGAGACTGTTTTATGGCACTTTTATTAGTATTTTTTTTTTACTAGTTATGGTGGTGATCAACGTTTTTTATTATTATGGCGGACACATTGGACACTTTTGACACCATTTTGGGACCATTGTCATTTTTACAGCGATCAGTGCTAACAAAAAAAGGCTCTGATTACTGTAAAAATGACACTGGCGGTGAAGGGGTTAACCACTAGGTGGCGCTGCAGGGGTTAAATGTTCCCTAGGAAGTGATTCTTTCTGTTAGGGGGCGTGGCTACATGTGACACATCACTGATGACAATTCCCAATCATGGGGAACGGTCATCAGTGACATTGTCACTAGGCATAATGGCAGAATACCTTGTTTACAAAGGCATTCCCCTGTTCTGTTCTTGCTGACCGCAGTCGCCAAACTCAAGAGGCATGAGGCTGACACACGCGTGCCTGCTGGGCGGAAGATTTAAATGGACTTACCTGTACGCCAATCTGCCTGCCCGTGCCATTCTGTCACCATAAATAGGCATGCGGCGGTCGGCAAGTGGTTATTTCTCACATACTCTGAATGTTCTAAGATTATCAGTGGTGTACCCCAAGCTTCAGTATTGAGAACCTTCATTTTTATTTGTTTTTATAAATGATATTGGGTCTGGGATTAAAAGTACCATTTCAGTCTTTGCAAATGACACCAAGCTATGCAGTGGAAAAAGGTCCTTACAGGAGGTCTCCAACTTACAATTGACCTCAATGTATTGTTTAAATGGGCAACTATATAACAGATGAGAATGAATGTTGAAAAATGTAAAGTTACGCACTTGGGTGCTAACAATATGCATGCATCATACATAATAGGGGGAGTACAACTGGGGGAATCAATGGTGGAGAAGGATCTGGGTGTTCTGGCAGATCATAATCTTAATAATAGCATGCAATGCCATTGCCAAGCTGCGGTTTCCAAAGCGAGCAAAGGCCTTTCTTGCATCAAAAGCGGTATGGACTCCAGAGAGAGATATCATTTTGTCCCTGTACAAATCATTAGTAAGACCTCATCTGGAATTTGCAGCTCAGTTTGGGCATCAGTTTACAAAAAGGATATCAGGGAACTGGAGAAAGTGCAAAGAAGGTAAACCAAACTGATAAGAGGCATGGAGGAGCTCAGCTATGAGGAAAGATTAGAGGAACTGAATGTATTCAATCTTGAGAAGAGGAGATTAAGGAGGGATATGATCAACATGTATAACTACATAAGTGGTCCATATAGTGAACATGGTGTTGAGGTATTCACTTTAAGGTCATCACAGAGGACAAGGGGACACTCTTTACGTCTAGAGAAAAAACGATTTAACCACTTGCCAACCGACTCATGCCGATATACATCGGCAAAGTAGCACGTTCCCGCGAATCACCTAGTAAGTAGAAACAACGATATGTCTACTCCTAAAGTCAGTCCTATCCCCATACAAAAATGTATAGAGAAAAACCGGGACGCCGCACTCCAAAAAAAATGGTTCCTTTTAATAAAACTGGTCACAACATGAACATATCACAGCAAAAAATCAGGAGAAAAGTTGACGCGTTTCACACTATCATACAGTGCTTATTCATAGCTATGTGGACGTGGTTCATAGCTATGAATAAGCACTGTATGATAGTGTGAAACGTGTCAGCTTTTCTCCTGATTTTTTGCTGTGATATGTTCATGTTGTGACCAGTTTTATTAAAAGAAACCATTATTTTTTGGAGTGCGGCCGTCCCGGTTTTTCTCTCTACATTTTTGCATACTATTGCAGTGCCTGCACCCAGGCATTTGGACTCCACCTTGCAGTTCACTGGGACCTCTGAGCGGTAAACTTTCTTTCCTATCCCCATACAGTTTGAAATGTCAATGGTCCCAAAATATGTCAAGTGTCCAATCTGTCCACTCCAATGTTGCTGTACCACTAAAAATCACATATCACCACTATTACTGGTAAAAAAATAAATATTAATAAAAATGCCATACATCTTTCCCATAGTTTGTAGATGCTATAACTTTTGCGAAAACCAATAAATAGATGCTTATTTCAAATTTTTTGACCAAAAATATGTAAAAGAATATATATCTGCTTAAACTGATAAAGAAATTTGTTTTTTTAAAAACATTTTTTTTTGGGGGGTTGGGATATTTATTATAGCAAAAAGTAAAAAATATGTTCGCTGCTCATTCCAAGTGAACCAAAGTTACACAGATGGCGAACATTACAAGGTGGCAGGCAAAGAAATGTCATAACAAATAGTTTACAGGGCTTTTAAGTAGTTTATCATATATATATATATATATATATATATATATATATATATATATATATATATATATATAGTAATTGCTTGTTTGTGAATTATTATACTATACTGTTGTTGGTGATGTTGTTGCCGTTATTGTTCCTGTTCTTAGTGCAGGATAGATACTGCTTATGGTATGCTGAAAAATAATGTTTTTATAACACATCCACCATATCAAAGGGCAGCCCAATGCTGTATCCTGGCCTAGGCCAAAAAGGCCCAGACCTAGGGCAGAATTTTGCAGGGGGGCAGCACGGAAAGAGTCCCCGCCGGCTTGTGCTACACTGTTAGTGTAGCGCCAGTCTTATAGGGAGGACTGGGCAGAGAGGCAAATTAGTCTAGTGCCCCCATAAAGCAGACACACTGCTTCCGTTATGCGGGCAGCCGGCATTCCGCAACTGTGGGGGGGGAGCGCTGCTTCTAATTTTAACTATTCTATCATCCTGGACCACAAACCTTCCTCACTGTGCTTTATGTTTCCTGCTGCCCCATTGCCATGGTTATATCTTCTTAGTCCTCTCCATAAAATTATCAAAATGTTGTGCTTAAAGTAGAACACTTTTTTTTTGTATAGAGTAAGGGAGGATTAGAGTCCTTGTCAGTTTATTTTTTACCATCTCTGGCCCACTGCAGAGATTTCCCTTCACTTCCTGCCCCATAGCCAAACAGGAAGTGAGAGGAAATCGATGCAAATTAAGGGAATCACCCCCAGGTCCTCAGAACTAGTGTCCCCACTCGAAAATGTCAGGGCGGGTTACAAACAGAAAGGCCTTGATCGGAAGGGGTGGGTCATATTTAAATTAGGGGGTGCATGAGTTTAGTCAGGCCTAGGGCACCACAAAAACTAAATACACTACTGGGGCAGCCTGTTATATACTGTACATATTTCAAGCATATGTGTGATTTGAAATTCCTCTCTTACTGTACCATGGCTTATATAATATTTAAAGGTGACCCATGTTCTTCAAAAGCTTGTAAGTTGTATGACTACTTGCAGAACATATTTTGGAGATAATGCTCTGGCTGCCTTTGAACCTTGGATCATATTATTACCAAATGGACTATAATTGTAGGCTGGTACAATCATAATCTTTATTCTATGATATGTAATGCCTAATTTATGAGATGCATCTTTGATGCTTGTTCATAAAAGGTAACATTTCATATATTGCATATAATATCGCATTACCAGCTGTTTTAAAGCAGAACTTCACCCAGAGATATTCTACTGCTCATCTTCAGCCCAGCCAACTTTTTTTATTAGGTGCTTGTGCAAATGTGTATCAGGTGCATTAGGTCACTGCCAAGACTTTAGGATTTAGCAGAGACCTGCAACATATCTGCGCATGCTTGGGCATTTACAGGCATGCTTGCTAATGCCACGCCTGGCGCCGTGATCTGCCAGTGAACTATATGTGGCTTTGTGGCTTGATTGAGCATGAAAATGTACAGATGTGCTGTATCCAAAACACCTGCAGTACAACTGTGAATACCTAAAATTTCTTGGCGCTCTGTATTAAATTGTGGACGATCCCAGGAGGCACAACATTATTCTGGCCTAGGCCAGAAAGCAGAAAGTTCTGCAGTACATCACAAAAAAAATATTCTTTTTGTCTATAAGGGAACAACACCCTATTCTTTAAGAGGCAGGGGGAGGAAAGGGGGAACATGTTTTCATGGGTATCACTTTAATCATAAGTCCCCTTGTTTTAGTTCCCGGTTCAAAGCGAAAATCTACAGCACAAAAAACCCAACCAAATCTCCAAACCTAATTGATCTCTGCAGCTATCTGGGTCCCTCAAGAACAGGTGGAATAGATAGACCATTCGTTACTGTATATTTGACAATCAAACATAAAGTAAGCTTGTGGGGGAGGAGGCGTTGCGGTAACAGTCGTCAATGTGTCCTTGCTGACTACTCCAAATCTAATGTCCCCAGGGGTACTTTGGCTATGCCACGCGATAAACAGGGTAACTTCGCCCTGCATGTGATGTAACCAATGCCTGGGACCAGGTGGAAGCTGCGTTCATAAGAAGAATCAAATGTGTTGCATTCTGAGGTACAATGCAAAGCCATTTCCTACTCAATCAGTCCAGCATACCTCTGTTACCTCACTCCTAGTAACATAATGGCGTCTCACCGAGCACACAGTGGGCCCCATGCCTGCTCATTAACTATTTCCTTCTCATACCTAGTGATCATGCCTTGAATCTCTGTAATGTAATGCCGCGTACACACGGTCGTTTTTTGCGATGGAAAAAAACGACGTTTTTTAAAACGTCATTTAAATTGATCGTGTGTGGGCAAAACGTCGTTTTTTGTCTTAAAAAAAACGACCAAAAAAAAATTCCAACATGCTTGAATTTTTTGTGTCGTTTTTCAAAACGTCGTTTTTTGTTTCACAAAAAGTCACCGTGTGTAGCAAAAACGTCTTTCAAAACGACGTTTTTCAACCCGCGCATGCCCAGAAGCTAGTTATGAAGCAAGCTTCAATGGAAAAGAGTGGTGAACGTAACCTCGCTTTTTGTGAAAAAACGATGGTGTGTATGCAAAATTGTCTTTGAAAAGTGACGTTTCAAAAACGTCGTTTTTTACTTCACAGAAAACGTCGTTTTTTTTCATCACAAAAAATGATCGTGTGTACGCGGCATTAGTCTACTCTCTGTGACTGGGGGAGACGGCTAGGGAGGGAGTCAGGGCTCTGACCCCCTCGCTACAGGAGGACCTGTCACCTTATCAGGTACCTCACCAAATTACAGATTGTTGTAGCTGTTCTTCCATGCAGTTACCCAGGGCAACTACCCTCTTTTCCTATCCTTGCTGGTTAACCTTTTGTAATGGTGTTACAATTACACCATAGTGATTTACAAACCCAGGTTCTTTAGGAATACACCAAGACCCAACATGCACCCCTTTGAGCAACTTCAGACCAGGCTTGGTGCAGTAGAAACAACTTTACTGAAAATTAAGCAGAACATGTATAACATGCATAAATGTTGTCAACCTAGCTACACCTAACTAGGACTGCCCCAGGTTACCTGAACATGTGAAGTAATATCAGAAATAGTCCATTCCTGGTAAGGCTTGTATGGAAAAATCCATGTTCTTGGAATGTCACAATGAGTCGGCGTCTGATGCTGGACCACAGGTCCCAGCAAACTCTTGCAAATGCCCTATGTTCTCTTTGGTCCTAGCTCCCTGGGATCTGGACTTCATCCCCTTTTATACAACAAGGAAGGGAGGCTGGAACCAAGCAAAAAGCCTGTGAACACACACACACGCACTGAGAAGGTGGTAAAATGTTAACTCCACACCCACCCCCCACCCCCACTTGAGCAACCAAGCTGACTAAACTGACAGTAGGCCACCTGTCTACAAGCTTTCTTGAAAAATTCTCTTGCATGTTGTAAGGTCTGTCTGCTGGCCAACTCTTTCCTCAACTTCATAGATACCCTGCACCCTTTATAGCTTCTCCTCTTCTGTTTACTTTCAGTTTCTAAAGACGAAATATCCCATGATACCTTGCTGTTAACAATACTGTTACAATACAAGTTGTAAACAAACAACTATCACGCTGGCAGATCAAAAAAAAAAAACAGCAGCTGGCAAAAACAATTAGACAGAAATGTACAACGATATTGCCACACTAAAAGTGAACAGCAAAAATCAAAACAAGTATATCTTAACTACATGCCGACCGCCCGCCCGCCGTCATATTACTGCGGAGCAGTGGCTCTGTCTCACGGGAGCACGTAGCTCTACGTCCTCCCTTTAAAGACTTGTAGGGCGCGCGCGGGTACGATCGCCGCCGGGCACCCGCGATTGCTCGTTACAGAGCGGGGAACGGGAGCTGTGTGTGTAAACACACAGCTCTCGTTCCTGTCAGCGGAGGAAACGCTGATTTTCTGTTCATACAATGTATGAACAGAAGATCAGTGATTTCCCCTAGTGAGGCCACCCCCCATACAGTTAGAACACACCCAGCAACACACTTAACCCCTTCCATGCCCCCTAGTGTTAACCCCTTCACTGCCAATGGCATTTTTATAGTAATACAATGCATTTTTATAGCATTAATCGCTATAAAAATACCAATGGTCCCAAAAATGTGTCAAAAGTGTCCGATGTGTCCGCCATAATATCGCAGTACCGAAAAAAAACGCTGATCGCCGGCATTACTAGTAAAAAAAAAATAATAATAAAAATGCCATAAAACGACCCCCTTTTTTGTAAACGCTATCAATTTTGCGCAAACCAATCAATAAACGCTAATTGCGATTTTTCTTAACGAAAAATATGTAGAAGAATACGTATCGGCCTTAACTGAGGAAAAAAAATGTTTTTTTTATATCTTTTTTGGGGATATTTATTATAGCAAAATGTAAAAAATATTGAATTTTTTTCAAAATCGTCGCTCTATTTTGGTTTATAGCGCAAAAAATAAAAACCGCAGAGATGATCAAATACCACCAAAAGAAATATAAAAGTGTAATGATGAGCGCAAACTTAAACTAAACTAAATAATCAATCCAAACAAACAAGTGAGCATCACTATAAAAATAGTGATTAAATAGATAATCCAAAATATGTGCAATACAGTGCAGCAGCAAATGTCCCAAATAAGTGATTAAATTAATAATCCAAATATGTGCAATACAGTGCAACAACAAATGTCCCAAATTAGTGAAATTCAGTGGGGAGACTAACGTAAATCGATGAAGTCACGTGACGAAAGTCAACCGGAAGTGACGTGACACCCTGACCGTCCGACCGGAAGTGCCATTGTTTGGTGTTTTTATTCGTTTTTCTTTCTGTAAGTGTGTTTGCTTCATTAAACCATTTTAAAGTTTACGTTCTTCACTATGTGAGCTTCATTTTTCCCTTTGGAACATCAGTTACATTTTCGACCGGACATCGAATGTGGCTGAGACTGGCTTAAGGACTGCATTGGAGACGGCTGCCTACAGGATCATCATTGCATGTGTTCGATGCCCCTTTCTTCCTTGTGGAAGGTAAGCGCTCTGTGAGCACGTTCATCTGTGAAGTCTCATCTGGATGAGTTCGTTGTTACATGGATAGAAGCCTTGTCACTGATCGATTTACGTTAGTCTCCCCACTGGATTTCACTAATTTGGGACATTTGTTGTTGCACTGTATTGCACATATTTGGATTATTAATTTAATCACTTATTTGGGACATTTGCTGCTGCACTGTATTGCACATATTTTGGATTATCTATTTAATCATTATTTTTATAGTGATGCTCACTTGTTTGTTTGGATTGATTATTTAGTTTAGTTTAAGTTTGCGCTCATCATTACACTTTTATATCCTATTTTTGTTGTTAGCACATACTCGATTTGAGCCGCATGTAATTAGTTTAATTATTTCTCATATTGGGTCTATTCACTGTTGGCTAGCGCTTTAGTTTTTCCTTTTTATACCACCAAAAGAAAGCTCTATTTGTGGGAAAAAAATTACGCCGATTTTGTTTGGGAGCCACGTCGCACGACCGCGCAATTGTCAGTTAAAGCCGAATCACAAAAAGTGCTCTGGTCTTTGGACAGCAATATGGTCCGGGGCTAAAGTGGTTAATAAATAGTGAAAATTAAAAAGGAAAATTAAAGTAAAAATCTGTTAAAAAATGTATGTGATAGGATCTTTCTATTCTGAAGTTCTCAACACCCAAGTGTGCCACCACCTTGGAAAAAATATTTTTTTTCCAGAACATATGGACCCTTCATGGAAAAAGAGTCAGGAAAGTTTGTGAATATGCCATCTGGGGGCAAAATTATATCACCACCAAATCTCCACCTGTGGTCACAAATATCTCCCATCCAGTAACATAAGATGTTCCACTGGGAAATAAAAAGGAGGAACCAGGAGGGTCCACATGTGTAAAACTGTATACGCAATTTATTGGTAAAATAAATGACTAGCCACATAATGATAAAAACAAGCACTTTACAGTAAAATACCAGTCCTGGGATCCAATCCGACAGCTTTCCGATTACAGCTTGCGTGGTGATGTCACGAGCTTAAGTTCCATTCTACTCATTTAATTACATCTGATGTCATCAGGGGCGTGAAGATCAAGCTTTTCATTCCGCAATATAACCCCTTCCCGCCTGCGCTATAGCCAAAAGACAGCTACATTGCAGGCTTACTTTCCCAGGAGGGCATCCATGGATGTCCTCCTGTGCTCGCTCTGCCCATGTGCCTCCTTCAGCGCGCAGGCTGCATTCTCTGTGATCGCCAAGTCCTTTGGGTAAAGGGCCACTCACAGCAGCACTTTACCACGTGATTAGCTGTGTCCAATGATCACAATGTAAAAACAAGCCCTTTATCGGATTTCCTGACAGCATGAGGAGGGGAGAAGAGAGCCAATAACCAGCTTGTGTTAAAGGGACATCTACACTGATATTTAGAGCAATGATTTCCAGTATCCTGACTATCAGTGCAGTGCCAACAGTGCCCACTAGTGCTACTTATCAGTTCCCACCAGTGCTGCCAATCAGTGCCCATCAGT